>VDFB02281492.1:833274575-833303277 GCA_007258455.2 Sequoia sempervirens
ATATAGGTTGTTAGAATAGAAAACACAACATTGTTCAAGGATTTTAAATTTATTAGTCAAATGGAAGACAATTTTTTTTGAGAATGCATCTACAACATGTGCATATATAGCTTAATATATTGGAATTTTATGAAGACATTATTTACTTATAGAACTTTTGTTTTCTAGCTATGCAAAAAAAATAGTTGACTTCACCAAAAAATTTATAAAAAAAAACAAAGATGGGCAAATGGAATAGACAAAAGAGTGTATTGGTTTCAATGCCATTTAATAAAAGCACCGCACAATGAAATCTTAGACCAAGAAGTTAGCATTTTAATAAAATAGAATCATCAAAACATGGAATTGGCCTGTACAAGTTGGGGTGACTAGTTATTTTTGCATGGTATCTTTGTGCATCTTTGGCATTATACCCATTTTATATAAATTATTACTTAGTATGATTTATAAAGATACAACATAGGAAATTTTTTAGGAGGTGAAGGCACGTAGGTTGAGGCAGGTGCAAGAATAATTATTCTAGAGCTTTTTTGCAAGTTGGCCTATTGGGTGGTACTAGAAGCACTTTGCAAGGCTTGCAGTTGCTCAAGGCATGTTTCTTCACAACATCGATGAGCTGTGTACTTGTTCATGCCAAGCCTATAGTATCTATCAAATGAGAAAGGTGGATCAATACGAAGCCTTTCAATTGATTTTACACATGAAATAGCTGTAAAAGTCAACCCTTGCCTCTCTTTGCTACCTATGTTTATTGTTGCTCTATCCAATGTTAAGCCCTATGCTTTATGCATTGTGATTCCCCATGCCATGGTGAGTGGGATTTTTGTCTGAATCCCCCAACTTATAGCTGGGATGGGGATGTCTCTTGGATGTTTTGGGTCCCATGGTGTGCCAATATAATTATGCAAATGGACAACAACATAGTCAGGTGGGTTTGGTGATTTAGAATGTGGATTGTACACAACAGTCCTAACACCACCAAGGGATCCATTGACGAGGCCAACTTGAATCCACAAATTGGTTGTTAGCATCACCTATTCACCAATACAAAGTACCAATTCTGGGATAAGTTGTTCATAATCTCCATGATCAGATTCTTGTTGCTAACCCATTCGAGCAATGCTAATGGCTATTGGTAGATTTAACTATTTGATCATTTTTTTTTTTGTGGAATGCGACCAAGTCAATTATTGCAATCAAATGGGTAGCAACATCAAATTGTTCTCTTTTTGTGGCTAAGAGAATTTTTTTTTTTTTTTTCATAAGCTCTTCCCAATCATCATGGAGAGCGTCAACATTTCTTATATGAAGAAGGATTTCCTAAAACTTTCGTTGCAAAGGGTTATCTTCTTTTTGGTGAAAGATAGTGTCTAGGGTTATTGAGACCGTGAAAGTGCGCCACAAGGCTACAACCCACGAGGATGAAGCATAAATAGGTGTATCCATGATAGGTGGAAACTGAGCAATATCACCACCAAGGATCATAGAAACACTGCCAAATGGCTCTATCTACTTATCTGGGAATGCTTGGTGTAATTGGCTATATATTTTCAGTAGTAACTTTGGGCCTTGAAAAGTCATTTCATCGATCAATATGTACTCAATATACTTAAATTTTTCTTAGAATAGTGTCAATTACTTCCCTTGCAAAGGATTCATATTCTTTATGGGAATTTGAAGTGTTGTATGGATTGTTAAGGCAAAAATGTTGTACGTGGCGACACCTATAGGAGCTAATGTGAGCAAGTAGCTATTGGGTCTAGGAAAAGAGGTGTTCATTTGTTTTTGAATACAATTTATTAGGAAGGATTTTCCAATGCCAGCTATCCCTTGAATAATCATGTGAAGAGGGGCTTTGGGTGAAGGCTGCATACAATGGGTTTGGATCATTTGAAGGGAAAATTGCTACTTCCATGAAAGTTGATGGGTTGACATACCTATAGGCAAGAATTGAATCATAGATTGCTCACGTTGTGCCTTCACTGATGAGATGAACTACAAAGCAATATTATGGAGTTCTTCAAGAACATGATTTGCATTCCATGGATGGTTCATATCAAAATTCCACCTACCCAATAGCTGAAGCTGATTTATACTAAAGTTAGTAGTAGCTCCTATTGGAATATGGCTTGAGGAGATTGTTTATGGCTTCTAGTGTTGTCATTGATGGCAACTGAAGTCATTATCTTGGTCTGTAGATCAGGATCTACTTATACTGATAGGAAATGTAGAAGATAGTGTGTTACTAGTAGAAAGAATGAAGAATAGGGTATTTGATCAGTTAGTTGATCTGTATGCTTCACTAGATCATCATTTGGTGTTGTGGATCCACAGGAAATTTTTGTTAAGCATATATGTTATCTTATTGGTAAGTTTTGTGGTATTGCAGCAATCGGTGTACGAGTTAGGAGATTCGGTAGAATGATTTTCTGTTTATTTTCTCATTGTGATTGACTTAATGAATGTAGCATGTTGTGGATGTATAAGGAGTAGTTTTTTAATTGTTTCTAAGTTTGAGAATATATTTTTAGGTACCAACTATGCCTTAGCCAACTTGTGTGAGTGCGCATTAAATATTGCTCATGATTTGACCTGACTATTGAATAATATTTTCATGTTTTGTTAAAGCCAACTTGAAGAAATGAAATCTTTGTTAGCGGATATATATATATATATATATATATATATATATATATATATATATATATATATATGAGATTGATAATTCATTTTGAACATAGGATGAAGTGGTGAGAAAGTGTGTTTGTGCGAAAAAGAGCAGAGAAGCTGTATGAGCAAACATCAGATCAGTTGGGTAAATTTTGCTTGAGCAGAAGAAGATTAATGTGAATTAAGGAAGAGTAGAGTAGAGCAAGTTGCAGGATTAGTTTGAAGGTTCAGAGTCTATTTTATGTGCTTCGCTGGAATTGAATCTAGGGATTTGTAGATGCTATCTTCTTAGTTCATTCTTTTTTTGTAATCACAAATATTTTGGAAGATAGTGATCCTTATTTCGAGCAGTGAACTCTAGGTAGTGTGCCTGAATGCAAGTGCATTCCCTTTTATTCATACTTTTAACAAAGTATAAATTGTGGATTAATCTCCACCATGGTTTTTCCCCTAACAAGGTTTCCACGTAAAAATATTGGTGTTATGGTGTTTTGATCATCTTGTTCATGTGCTTGCATCTTTATTTTTGTTTATGTGGTATAAATAGTTTAAGATCTGAATTGAAAGTCTAATTTTTTGAACATTGATTCACCCCCCTCTCAGTGTTCCTTGAGTCCAACAATTGGTATTAAAACACAATTCCTCTATATAAGTTTAACAACTTGAGGTGGATCTTGGAATACAATGGACTCTAGTGGTATTCAACAACAACTTATGGTGGCACTTGATGATCATGATCAGTCTAAAGTAGAAGTCATGGAATTAAATAAAATATTGTGGATGCTGAAACATTCATTTAATCATTGATGGATAAAATCAATGAGTCAAGAAAAAAGAGGAAGGAACTTGTGAGAAGCTAAAGCAAAAAGAAAATAAAAACTTGGAAGATGTTCACCTGAATTGAACCCTAAAAGAGATAACTTGAGAATGTGAAAAAATTTCTATAAATAATGCTACTCTGAAACTTGAGATGGAATCTATGGAAATGAAGCTAAGGAGATTGAAGAAAGGAAGAAGAATGAGGAGAATCTGGCCCAGTCTTTAAAAGAAAAATTTGAAGAATGCAACAAAGTAAATAGTGGATTCATTCAGCTAGAGATTGAATTGCAACAATCTAGAAATAATGAACAAGAACTTGAAAGATAGATAGTTATCCTCATAGATGAACTCACTACTGCAAATGAGTACAAGGAGAAGTTTAGGATCAATTCAGCCAAGTTTGATGAGCTGACTAAAGAACAAAAGGATGCAAATGATAAGTGAGGTCTTGAATATGAGAAGGAAGAAAGCTTTGGATCTGAACATAAGGATTCCAAACAAAGAAATCAGATGAAAAAAGCCAGAAGGTATCCGGTAAGACAACCTAATGCTCAGAAGTTTAATGGTTACTTCTTTGCTTGTAATAAATTTGGTCATATGGCTTCTTAGTGTAGAGGTAAGATAAATTCAAGCAGTCTATCATTTCTCAGTCAGTGCTTTACTTGTAATAAGTTGGGTCACAAGTCAATTGAATGCAGAAGTATGTCTGTTCCTTTAAGAAATGTTAAATGATATATTTGTGGATGATTTGGGAATGTTTCTAATCAATGCAGATTAGGAGAAAATCATTGGAATGAGTGGTCTAGACATAGAAATGTAGTGTGTTATAGTTGCAATAGATTTGGTCACATTGCAAGATTCTAGAAGAACATAAATATGGATAGAAGAGGTCCGGTATACAGAGAAAGAATTTCGCAAAAAGATGAAAAAGGAAAAGGAAAAGTGACTGTGGAAGAGACAAGAGATTAGATGAAGAAAACATGGGTAAAGAAGAGTGAATCTGATAAGCTCGTATCAGAAGCAACCTCCGGTAATTCCTCCAAAAATTTATCTTAGGATTTTGGCCTAGGGGGAGTTTTTCAAGGAAAATCCATTGGCCCCCCATTGGTAGTTGGCACCGAAATGTAGAAAATTGTCAGTAGCTATGATAAATGTTTGAAAATGCATCAATGATCACTTATGCAAAAACATGAGAAGTAGAAGGTCTATAAGAAATTTTTTCTCCTATTGTCTAAGAAAACAGAGTCACCGGAACTCCTAGGGAAAAGTATTTAATGGAGCTAAAAAGGTTAGGTGCGCGAAGTCATAAAAGGGCATTTGGAACCCTCATTTGTCACCTTGCATTAAAGAAGAACATAAGGAGAGCCTTTGAGGTGAAATCTCAAAGGATGAAAGAAAATTCGATGGAAAATTCTTCAGGTATTTCAGTTGCTTGTAGAATTTTGAATTTTGTGCTCAGTAGAAAACCTTGTTTGGTACAGAAATTAAAATGAAGCAAATCAAATTAATAGTGACTTTGGATGAATATAGTGGTAGGAAGATCAGGGATGTAAGAAATTTATTGCCAGACCGTGAATTGAAGTGGCTTGAAGGTGTGAAACATAAGAATTTGTACATCTAGAATGAGTTTCCTTATTTCATCAATGCGGAAGTGGCTAGGTTTATCTTGAATAGATTGGATGATGATATCCTTACTTTGGATAAACCCTATCATATTTCAAAAGAGGTGATCAAAAATCTAATAGGATTATGCAATATTAGAGATGTTCTGAAAAAGAAGTCGATTTAGAATCAAGTGGTCGAAACCCTAACCAAAGTAAAAGAAGATCAAAGAGCTCTGTTAATTTCAATGATCAAAGATCCAATAACGAGGTAAATTGCACATGGAATTTCATATAAAATTTTCTTCAAAAATAGGGAAGGATCAACCTTGGCAGGCATATTATATATCACTCACAAAATGATAATGGAAGATGAAGACTTTGATCTGTGTGGATTGCTGAAGGATTAGTTGATGGAAAATGTGCAATTTATGAAGGATGCATATTACCCCTTTAGGTTTGGTACCCTAGTTATATGCATTATGATGTATTTTCTAAATTACTTTCCTCAGAATGATAATGTGGTATGGAAGGAAAATGAACCCATTTGTAAGAAAATTTTTAAACATTTCAATACTCTGGAAAATTGTGAGCAAGTTTATGAAAATTTCTTTAGAGAGTTGTTGCGAAAGTTTGGAATAGTTGGCATCTCTCTTCCGGTAAGAGCAGTTGAAGTTGGGTCCTCTTCCACTAAGGTGGAGAAGAAATAGAAAAGGGCTCTAGAGTTTTCAAATGAAATTTCCTTGGAACATAAATCTCCAAGAGCTGAAGAAAAAGGAAAAGAGCAAGTAATTGTGGATATACCAGATGAAGATTTTGATGATTACACTCCAAGAGATGAACCATAATTAGTTGAACCAGATGAGATGATAGTAGAAGAAAGTGATGAAGAAGGTGCTTTGTTCAAAACAAAGATACTGCAAATTGTTCGAGAGGAAGATGGAATGCAAATGATTGCTGACATATGGTTAAATGGATCATCATATGAACAAGAGTTCATTGAGAACACTCTAGGCAGATACTTTGTGCACAACAACATTGAATTAGGAATTTTGTAGAATATACTTCCAGAAGAGTTGATTGAATGTATTAGAGTGGCTATGGCCTCTCTGCCTCAGGATAGGAAAGAGGAAGAAGTAATTCTACATCTGAAGGAGTAGTTTAGGCCATCTCTCGCCAAATTAAAAAATAAAATGAATGTGTTAAAGAAATGCATTGACTTAGCAAATAAGGTCTACAATTATTATCTTTGGTGGCCTCATGTGGTTGGTAAATACAAGGACAAGCTGGAGCAAATTGAGAGTGAGTTAAGCAAAATTGGTCAGGATTACAATATGTTTCAAGACCAGGATGAAGCAATTAAGAAAAAGATGCATGATTTGTAGGCTGAGTATGCAAAAGCTCACTTTGCTAGAAACAATCTTATGGATACTTTCTCGAAAGTGAAGGATCTAACTAAATGCAGATTGGAGTAGCAAATTGAGATTATGAAGAAAGGAGAGAAGTTGGAAGAAGCAATTACAATTCTAGAATCCCTCATTCAGATCATCAATCAGACATCAGAAAATAATAGTTTGATAATAATTATTGGGATTGTAGTAGATGCTTGGAAGAAATTTTGTCTCGAGATAAAGTATAAGTATAAGATAATTTTTTGATTTGTGCAATAGTTGTAATTTCTCAAATTTGGATCAATTTTTGCATCAATAAAGGGTGAGAGAGTGTAGTGTAAATTTTAGCAAAAGGGTATGTGTAGGATCATGATGGGCCAAAAAGTGGCGATATGATGGGTATGTGTAGGGTATGTGGCTGACGACTTTTTTTTAACCAAAAATTGATGAAATAAAAAGGGTTTTTAAAGGAGATTCTCAAATTTTCACCAATATAAATTATGCTTTACTTTGAATTTAATAAATAATTATTATTCATTTTCTATTTAAATTACGACTAAAGTCCTGATTGATAGGTTGATTGAAAAAAATCTATAACATTCAAACGGTATCACATTTTTTGGATTCAAAACATGCGTCACACTCTATGCTTTGCATACTATAGGATTTAAAAAAAATAAAATTGAATTTCATGAAGTTTTGAGCAAGTTAAGGTGGTTAGACATATAAGTTTTTATATTTTTTAAAAAGTTGTAATAAAAAAATCATAATTAATTATTTACTTGGAAAAAAATTACAAAAAAATATGCATCACATCTGGACATAAGTCCTCTACTTATATCTAAAATCTTATAAAAAAATATTATCATTTTATTGTGGTTAGGGTGGTTAGACAAACACCTACTTCTTATTTTTTCCTTGAAATTTATGTACTACTACATTGAAATTTTAAATTTTCACCAAATAGATTTATTTATTTTTTAAATAAACCTAGTAGTTTAGAAACTAGATTCAATTTTTTATATATTCTATTGTTACATATTTTTGAAATAATATAGATAACTTATTCAAATTTTTATGTCAAGTTGTCTAACTCTATTTTTTCTAATTTTTTTGCCACTTAAGGGCTTATTTTTTCCATGATGATCCTACACATACCCAAAAGGAGAGTAAGCAGTAAAGTTTTGTCATTGATGTCAAAGGGGGAGGAGAGTAGTGAAAGATTCCTTGACATTCAAAGTGGGAGTACTATTTTGTTATGTTTTGAAATTTTAAGTTTTGGTTCCGACACTTAGTCATTTTTCACTAAGTGTCGCCATTAATGCCAAAGGGGGAGATTGTTGTCATATGGATTTTGGAGATTGTGTATTGAATGTTGGCTGCCCTCCTCCTCCATCTCTTGGTCGTAGATTGGCCTTTCAAAACCTACGGGATCCTAGGTTTCCTTCATAATTTTCTTTTAACTTATGTAATTCTTTTGTTCGTGCACCATTCTCTTGGCATTTGATTTTATTCATTTACAATCTTACATATTGTTACTTTATTTTACAATGTATCCCACCATTTTTTATTTATTTTTAATTGCTTTGATGGCTCGTAATAATTTAAATCAATGCTATAGGCAATAATAATAATACTTATAATAAAAATAGGAAACCAATATAATAATTTAACACTCAATGTAATAAATTATTTATTTATTTAATAATTTAACATTCAATATAATAAGAATGGGCAAATAATATTTATAATTTATAATTGATAAATCCTAGATACATATTTAAATTCATAATGACATTTTAAGGACTAGAAGGTGACATCATCGATACCTATGAACTTACAAATCCCTAAATGAAACTGACTAGGTGTTGGATAAATTTACCCATTACTACTTCAGACAACCTTAAGTTAAGCTAGAGTCTCAACAAGGATTTGGCATAACAATCATTTCTTCTTACAAATTCACAGATTCCACTCCACCATGCACCCTGTCACCTACGCACAAAACATGGTTCCTCACAACATTCATAATTTAGTTAGTTCGAGTTAGATGAAATATGGAAAAATATATCTATATAGAAATTAAATGAAAAACATAACTAGATTTCATAAGCATATATTACTATTAACCATTAAAAGTTCATTCACTTAAGAATACACACACTCATACACTTACACACACACACAAAGTTAATATTAAATTTCAAGTCCCCACCCTAGTCCAAATTACGTCGGGACAATGGGGCCTTAGAATAGGTTCATATGGGGATGTCACATCCTCCCCCCTCAGGATTGAGCCAGCTCGACTTAGCTAAAATAAGTCTGGATATTCTAGTCTAATTACATTTTCATCTTCCTAGGTAGCTCCTTGGTCACCATACTAGTCCTTGAGGACCTTAACTTGTGGTATTGTTCTGTTGGATAGTTGTATGTTGTGCCTATCTATGATTGCAAGTGGTTCAAGGTGGATATCTTTGGCCTCTTCTACTTGTAGTGCCTACTAATCAATTACATGTGTGGGATTAACAATATATTTCTTAGGTAGTGATACATGAAACACATTATGTATGTGAGAGAGAGATAGTGGAAGAGCTAGTCTGTAAGCCACATGACTAATATTTTTGAGTATCTCAAAGGGTCCAATATATCACAAGGATAATTTGGTAGCCTTGCCAAATCTTATTGAAGTTTTCTAAGGTTTGACGTGAAGAAACACTTTGTCCCCTACTATAAATTATCTCGATGTTTTCTTAGCATCTACATAGCTCTTTTGTCAATCCGTAGCTTCCTTCAACCTCGCCCTACTAATATTTATCTGTCTATCATATTCCTGAAGTAGCTCAGGTCTAATGATAACATGGTTGTTAAAACTATCCCATCCTATTAGAGTTTTGCTCTTCCTACCATAAAAGCGCCTTGAAAGAAGCCATTTGAATGGATGAATGGTATGATTTATTGTATGCAAACTCAATTAAAGGTAAATACTCCTCCCATTTCTTGGGTTGATCCATTACATACATTCAAAGCATATCCTCCATAACTCGATTAACCCTTTTTGTTCAGCCATTTGTTTCAGAGTGGTAGGAAGTACTAAAATTGAGTTTAGTACCAAGAGTGTTCATGAGGGTTATCCAAAATCTAGAAGTAAAGAGTTTGTCCCTATTAGATATAATCACTTATGGCATCCCATGCAACCCAACTACCTCCTTTCTAAATCTTTTTTCTAAATTTGGAGCATCATCCTTAACATTACTAGGCACAAAATGTGATACTTTGGTTAATTTATCAACTATCACCAAAATAAGAATCATGTTGATGCCAAGTTTTGGGCAGTCCTGTCACAAAATCCATTGAGATCACTAACCATTTGTGCCAAGGCAACTCATGGGGGTACAATATCCCTGTTGGATGGAAATGTTCAGCCTTGATGCACTGGCATTCTAGACACTTTGCAACAAGATTTTCTACTTCTTTTTTCATTCCTAGCCAAAAATAATAGTTTTTTAGATCTGCGTACATTTTAGTTACTCCTAGATGTGCTTGGTAGGTTACATTGTGGATTTCCTCAAGGATTTTTATTCTAAGGTCTCCTTCTTTAGATACATATATTCATTGTTGATAGCGTAAGATACCATCATTCCCAGATGATATTCTACTGTACCAATCCCTTGTTGTAGTTCTAGCCTTGTTTGTTGACAAAAGGGGTCTTTTTCTTGCATCTACTTAATACTCTTAGGCATACTGAACTTTACTTGAATGATTGCAGCTAGTCTAGCCCTACGACTTAAGGCATCAACAACCTGATTCTCCCTACCCTTAACATATGAAATGTCTATCTCATAGTTATTTAAGAATTCTAGCCACCTTCTTTGTCTAGCATTTAAGTCAATTTGTGTGAATAAATACTGGAGCCCTTTATGATTGGTATTCAACTTAAATGGTCTTCCCACTAAATAATTCCTCCAAACCTTCAAAACATGCACAATTGCTGCAAGTTCCAGATCACGAGTAAGGTAGTTGAGTTCATGATACTTCAATTTCTGAGATTCAAAAGTGATCACCCACCCATTTTGCATCAAAACTCCACCTAACCCATCCAATGAGGCATCTGTCCATACTACAAATTCCTTTTCAAGATCAGGTACTTGTCAACTGCTAGAAGGAATTTTCACACCTTTCAGTCCACTCATACCTCTTTCCTTTTCGTTGAAGAGACATTATGGGGTTAGCTATTGTCAAAAATTTCTCCACAAACCTTTTGTAGTATCCAGCCAATCCCATAAAGCTTCTTACTTCTGATACATTCTTAGGAGTAGGCCAATCTACAATTGTCTGGATTTTAGCTAGATCCATTGAAATTCCTTTACCTGATATGATGTGTCCAAGGAAGTGTATCTTAGGCTAGAAGAAGGAACACTTGGACAATTTCCCATACAATTTATGCTCTCTCAACCTTTGTAGTACTATTCTTATATGCTCCTGTGGATTCTTGGAGTAGATGAGAATATCATCTAAGAATACCAACAAGAATTTTTCCAGGTAGTCATGAAATGCATGGCTCATGAGGCTCACAAAGGTAGATGGAGAATTTGTTAAGCCAAAAGGTAACACCAAAAACTCATAGTGGCCATATCTAGTTCAGAAAGTTGTCTTCATAATATCTTCTTCATTGATTTGGAGTTGATGGTATCTAGATGTTAGGTCTATTTTTGAAAAGGTAGTGGCTCCCTCCATTTGATCAAATAAATCATCAATTCAAGGAAGGGAATATCTATTTCTTATGGTCACCTTGTTCAACATATGGTAATCAATGCACAATCTTAGAGTCCCATCTTTCTTCTTGATGAACAATACAGGGGCTCCCCAAGGTGACACACTAGGCTGTATTAGCCCCTTTTCAATTAAATCCTGCAGTTTCATTTTTAGCTCCTGTAATTCAACGATATTCATTATATAAGAAGCCCTTGATATAGGCTCTGCTCCTAGAACTAGATCAATTGAAATGCCAAATTGCAGCTTAGGGGTTAATCCTAGAAATTCTTCAAGAAAGACATCATGAAATTCTTGAAGAATAGGATGATCCTAAATATTAGGAATTGGGTCTTCGCTACTTTCTTCAATCTTTACCATATATAGTTTGCTTCCCTTCCTTAAAGCTCTCTTTACTTGCATGGTTGAAACCATTCTCACAACTAATGGCCTTTGAATTCCTTGGAGTATTACTGGTCTTCCTTGGTCATCTAAGCATTCAATTGTTTTGTTATAGTAGTCTAGTTTAGCTTGGTGGTTCCTAAACCAATCCATTCCTAGGATCAAGTCATAAGATCCTAACTTTGTTACCAATAGATTAGCCTTGGTTTTTGTGATGCCTAAATCAATTTCTACTCCTTTCAGGCTGAAATTTACCTGTTGAGTCTTACCAGACCCAAACTCTACCTCCATCTCCTCTCAACTAAGATTTTTAAATCCAATATCACATTTTTTTAACACCTCAGGTGAAATAAAGATATTAGTTGCCCCTAAGTATGCTAGAATAGAGATGGATTGTCCATGAAAAGTACCTTGCAACTCTATGAGTGAATCTTGGTTGTCGGCTTGGTAGCTCTCCACAGTTGCATAAATTTTGGCTGGAGGCATGGTGGATTTATCCTGATTCCTTGGACATTGATTTTTGTAGTGATCGCCCCCACAATTCCAACATCCTCCCACTGGGTCAATCTTCTTTACTTCCCTATCCTTAGGAAAGCTAGTTTTTTCTTCCTGCTTGGATGGTCTCTATCATTTTCCTTCACCACCCTTGGTTTTTGCTAATTCATAACTTCTTTTGAAGTCCTGGTTCCTTTTAACCTTATCCCCTGCCTTCTTTTCTAATGTAGTTTTCTTGAAATACTTTATTTTATTGTTAGAGTGGTAAAAGGAATAAGATTTTTTTTTCCACTATTGCTTGGTCTTCTGCTTCTCTTCAACAACTAGGGCTACCTCCATTGCTTGATTTAGGCTCTTAGGTCATGATATCTTAGTTGCATACATGAGGTTCTTATTCAAGCCTAGGATAAACTTGTTTATGTAGTCCTTCTCTTCCTTCATGTAATGAACATGATAGAGTAAACCCATGAATTTAGCTTTATACTCAGAAACTATCATCCCTCCTTGGTGCAGTGAATGGAATTCAGTCAATTTCTAATCCCGATGGTGAGCTGAAAGGTATTCCTTGCAAAATCACCTCACGAACTTGTCCCAAGTTAGCTGATGTGATTCATATTTTTTAATTTCTAGTAAATGGTCCCACCATAGAGATGCTTCCCCTTCAAGTTGATATATAGAAATTCAGGCCTTAGTGTTGGAATTCAATTCTAGTAGCCCAAAATACTTGTTCATTCCAATTAACCAAGCTTCTGCTACATCTCCTCCACCTATTCCATCAAACTTGGGAGCTTGCATTTTCTTTAGCTCCCTAATCAAAGGGTCCTTTCCCACACTTTGTTGTGGCTCTCCCAATGAGAAGCTATGGGTAGTAGCCTTGGAACTATGTTCATGATCTTGGTCCTCATTGGTTGCTAGGCCAGTGTTATGATTCGTTTCTTGCTCCTTATGTCTTATTAGTTCTTCAATCTATTGCTCTTGCGAAGCTATTTTTTCTCAAAGGGAATTCAACTCAGCTTGCAATTCCTTAGGTACCATGGGTTGTGAGAAGGTTTCACCTCTGTTGGCTCTAAGTATTTTAGCTAAATTGGGACTAGTTCTTCTCCCTGTTGTCCTCTTCATTTTGGTAATTGTTTATCTCCACTATGAGACAATTATAACAAATTCAGTGTTTACTTACAACTTTCATGAATTGTTTTAAACTCACATGCTACAAAAATTTAGAATTACTCATCATTTGATATATTTCAAGCACCCAAGATTCAACTAAAATTCCTATTTAACAATGATAAGGCATAATTACTTTGATATTTTTTCATTAACAAAGACTAATTACATGGATGCCATTACATAGTGGCATTGATATCTAATTAATACTATGTTATCACTACATACAAGTTCTTAGACAATAGGAAGTTCCTCTTCCTTAGGCTCTTCCTCCTCAGAAGTTTCCTTATCTACAGTCGGTATAGGGTGCACACACTCGAATTCAACAATCACTTCTTTTGAAAGTGTTGGTGCATTGCGTCTGAAACCAAAAGGAAAATCTCTTTTAGTAGATAGTTTGGGCTTGCTTACAGGAGGTGGGTTCAACTTTGGTGGGTTTACATTTTTAGAAGGTCTAGCAACTTCCTTGCACTTCTAAATTTTTAGACGCTTAATGGTTATTGCCAGGGTCTCAGAATCATATATTGTTTTAGGTTCTATGTGAGGTAATGTCACTATAGAACCCATTGCAGTCTTGGGTTGGGGATGTGGTTTTTTGGATGCTCCTTTCTTTCCTCTCTTCTTGTGACCAATGGCTACACAATCAAAAGAAACAAGTTAGCACATTTGAAAACAATGAGCTCCATGGTCCTAGGGTTGGACACTTGGCACTCTGATACCAATGTAATAACCCCAAAATATGCAACCAATATATATATAAAACAGAACTTCCTACACCCACATACAATGACTGCAATAAAATAGGTTTGAAGATGATTGAAATGCATTCATGGTCATTACACATTCACAAGGAGGTTTGAAATAGTCACTTACAACCGAGTTGATGATTTGCAACAAGAATACATGACATAAATTCACAACAACCATGAGAGAACATGACAAAAAATTATAATAGTAGTAGGGAATTTTTGATAAATCATTTGTTCTTCCTACAATTAGTAAGAGGAGGTAAGATTGTTTCATTTGCAACCATTTATCCATCCTTCGTAATGAACAAGTCCATTTACCTTTAGGAATCTTGGAAACCAAGTATTCATGTTTCATACATTATCCATAAAAATCCCTTCCTATTCCTCATAGTAAGCATAATCTGAAATATGCATGATTAGCCATCAATTAATTAATAGTATCAATGAAATGAAAATACTGAATTATAATCAATGAGCAATACTCACATGGGTGTTACCTCAAATAAGATGGATTCAAGTAAGTGGTTGTTTGCTTCGTAAGATTAGTCACCCTCCAACATTTGAGTGCATGGTGAATCCCACCTTAAGGATAAGAATTCCCTATCCCAACCCACCAATGGACTCCAAGATCCACAAGAGAGATGATTGTCCATGCCAAAGCTTTTAGAATCAGGTAACTACTATCCCACAATATCTAGCTTTCAAAAAGACTTCTATTATTATATTGGCACAAATAGACAATCAACTACAAGAGTAAGAAAGAGCTAGAACTAGCACCTAAATAACGTGGTTGTTTACTTAAACTTCAAACTGCAGTAGTATGACTCTCCACTAACCTCAAAAGCTACATAATAGCAATTGATGGCATCCTTCACCTACATGCCACTAGCTCTAGAACCTACATACTGTTTGTGATTGCCATTCCAGCCTGAGAAGTCGCTAGCATTCTTCACCGGTATACTTGGGTGATAGCCTACTATCTCTAGATATTGTCACACTCTTCTACCTGTAGAGCACGCTTCCTAACTACTGTCAAGCTAGAACATCAATAAGCTTATCTTTAAGAGGCTCATAGGATTTACAAGTTGGTGATCACCATTGAAGGAGCGGAACGACTACGTTATAGGAGTAATGCATTCCTCCTACCTATGCCCTTGTAGAGCCCATACTCTAACCGTCATGTGTTTTCATAGAGGTTGGTAGCTGTATCCGACTTGTTTTATAAGTGGGCTAAGCCATCTTAGAGCTAGATAAACAAGAACATCCCTATAGTCAACCTGATTACTGTCTTTTCCAGCCAACCCTTATATATACTAATAACTAGCTGAAATATCATGTCATCGCAAGGGCCTAGCATGTTCCTCTACCCACATATATTCATAGTGAGAATTTGAGATGAATTCTACCTTGGTTGTCCCAATTTTAGCCAACACCACCATTTACCTTGTCTATCCCAATTTCAGCTAGTATCCCTATACACAAAAAGAGAAAAAATAGGAAGGTGTGACTAGTATATTTGTCCTCTCATCATTCAATAATAAAGACTCTTACTCTACAATGACAACCAAAAATTTAACAAGTAGTATTACTTAGAACCCGAGATCATCCTAGATTGAGTTAAGTATATTTTTATATCTAATGACTATACATGCAAGTCAAAGAAGGCTATGGTGGTAGAAAACAATGTTTACACCCTCTTAATCACAAAAATCTCTTTTACAACCCCGACTCATACCCAGGCCAACAAGAATAGATTTACCCACATACAGGAGTTCTAATGACATCATAAAGATACAATAAATACAACATTTAGAGGATGATGCAATAGTATAAAACGGAAGACCCCGACTAAAGTGAGTGTTTGGAAGTATCCCAGGCATCTCAAATTGTTACAAGAGTTATCTAAGGTATAATATCAATTGCCCTACGATTATTTGCTTCTGCCTCATCTATTTTTTGGTAGAGACGAATACTTTGGGTGTGGTTTTTAAGGGAGAGACACACACCATAGTGATTGAATGCACTGCAAAAAAAATTAATTCAAACAAACAAGCTTAAATCTGTGAGGAACAACAATATTAAACAATATTTAGGCTTTTGTTCCAAAATATAGCTGTAACTTATGATTTTATAAATGGGGACAACAATAAAGCACTGAGTTAAGCTACTACCCCAACCTTAATCGCTGAATCCTATGAGTTTATAAAAAGAACAATAATAAATTATCAAGTTTATGCTTCTTCTCTAAACAGGCAAGCTGAATATGATGAGTTTTAGATAGAACAACAATAAAATATCAAGTTTATGCTTCTTCTCGAACCAGGAAAGCTGAATATGATGAGTTAGAGAAAGAAAAACAATAAAATATCAAGTTTATGCTTCTTCTTTAACTAGGCAAGCTAAATATGATGAGTTTGAGAAAGAACAATAATAAAATATCAAGCTTATGCTTCTTCTCTAACCAGGCAAGCTGAATATGATGAGTTTGAGAAAGAACAACAATAAAACCTATCCTCAAGCATGAGTATCCACTCCCATTGGCTAGAAAATGGTGCCCAAAATATCCAGACTCAGTCCATATGCCTCCCAAACTAGGTTTTCTCTTGTTCATGCCTCCATCCTTCCAAATGATGAAAAATAATTGCTTAAAACTTCCAACAACTCCCTCTTTATTTCTCCATGGATCGTTCTTCCTGATTTCTCTTCCATTTAATGATTTCCCTCCTTGCAGGGTGCTCTGGGTAGAAATTTGTTGAAGGTTTGGTCACCTCTCTTTTTCTTGCCTATATGAGGGATTACCAAGTATTGAATGTTGGTTACCCTCCTCCTCCATCTCCTGGTCGTAGCTTGGCCTTTCAAAACCTACGAGCTCCTAGGTTTCCTTTATAATATTTTTTGTTAAATTATGCAATTATTTTGCTCGTGCACCATTCTCTTGGCATTTGATTTTATTCATTTACTATCTTACATATTGTTACTTTATTATACAATGTATCCCACCATTTCTTGTTTTTAAAAAAAATATTATTTTGATGGCTCGTAATAATTTAAATCAATGCTATATGCAATAATAAGAATACTTATAATAAGAATGGGCAACTAATATAATAATTTAACACTCAATGTAATAAATTATTTATTTATTTAATAATTTAACACTCAATATAATAAGAATGGGCAACTAATATTTATAATTTATAATTGATTTCCTGGATACATATTTAAATTCATAATGACATTTTAAGGACTGGCAGGTGATGTCATTGATACCTATGGACTTACAAATCCCCAAATGAGACTGACTAGTTGTTGGATAAACATACCCATTACTACTTCAGACAACCTTAAGTTAAGCTATAGTCTTGACAAGTGTTTGGCATAACAATCATTTCTTCTTATGGATCCGCAGAGTCCACTCCACCATGCACCCTGTCACCTGCGCACAAAACATGGTTCCTCACAACATTCACAATTTAGTTAGTCTGAGTTAGATGAAATATGGACAAATATATCTATATAGAAATTAAATGAAAAACATAACTATATTTCATAAGCATACATTACTATTAACCATTAAAAGTTCATTCACTTGAGAATACACACATTCATACACTTACACACAGAGAGAGTTAATTTTAAATTTCAAGTTCCCACCCCTAGCTCAAATTACATGGGCACTACGGGGCCTTAGTATGGATTCATATGGGGATGTGACAACTATATCGTCTACAACTTGTACACCATTTACATTACTATATCTACAATTATATTGAATATTTATATGAACATGGACTAATATTCATTGTGCGAAATTGAGCGATTTCTTGCAATCAAATTATATGACTGTTGTGAATGATTCCTTTCTATTTTTTCTTTGGTTGAAATTTCCTTCTCTCAATAAGCTCCATGATATTTCTTGCAATTTGTTCTAGTAGCTCTCCTTGATCTCTGCAGTGCACAAAATAAACGTCCTTACAATTACCTCATTCATATTCAATTTTATATTCACAGTATTAATTATATGAAAAGTGATGGTTAAGATGTTAAAAACTGAAATAGGGGTAAGCTTAGACAACAAACTCTTACATTTGACTTGTTTATGTCACTCATCTGAAATCACACCAATTTCTCTAATAAAACTCATCTATTAGTGTGATTTTAAATAAACCACCTAAACAAATCAAATCTTAGAATATACTGTTTGAACCAAAATTTAAAACAAAATATTAATTAAAAGCTTAAATTTAAATTGAACAATTAATATCATAATGTAAGAGCATGCACTAACAGAAATAATGCTTTAAAGTCCACAGCAAACTAAGAAATCACCAAATTTCTCTCCTCACATTTCAAGTATCAAAAGCAAGAATGTCAAAGAAAATGAATTTGGTTAACTGAAACGAACAAAGCAAGAAACAATTTTACCCTCTAAAAATATAGCCCTTGATATATGAAATGTCATGAAGTGCCGTCCTCCACTCCTCAACTATATGATCCTCAAACTTCCCAGATTGCTTATGCTTTTGGAAGGCTCGAGCATACACACCATCTTCATCTTTCATTCGCATCACCGAAGGCTCAACTCCATAAAATACTGGTATGATGGGAACCCCAGTTTTGAGGATCAGATTCAGCTCTTTCAAGCACCACCTCGACTCCGCATAATTAGCATAAATAATGACAACATGCACAGATGCGGAATAAATAGCCTCCTCTATTGCCTCAGGTATGTTGCTCCCAATTTGGATTGAATTCTTGTCAAGGAACATCTTCAATCCCTTATTCTCAAGATTATGAAAGATCAGGCTGCCTACGCTTTCCTTCACATCTGTACCACGATGGTTAAGGAATACGTCATATTTTGGAACAGAGGAAGAATACACACATTTGGGATTAATGTAATCATTTCCGTAGGGCTGATTATTTTCTATGGTAGAAGGGCAAAGAGAGATCTGCGGAGAACATTTTGGATTATTGTAAGAATGCATGGAGGTGGGAGTAAGGCTGACACATTACTGTAAGGAGGCAGAGAAGAGTGATTATTTCCATGGCAGCAAGGCGACAAAGGCAAATTACAGCTATACAGACCACAAATTATTACTATACAGGCTAATGCATGTACGATTTAAATAGAACTTAAAGACTTTGAAAATTTGATTCATATACAAAGTATTTTGACTAAAAAGTCGAGCACAAAATCTGTCTATTTTTCTGAAAAGTCAGATTGAAAGATTTTTATTTTGGGGTTGGTTTGGGAAGTAGTAATAATAGTATTGGTCGGTTAGAGGGTAGATGAGTTATTGTGAATATAGTTTGAAAATTTGATTCATATACAAAGTATTTTGACTAAAAAGTTGAGCACAAAATCTGTCTATTTTCTGAAAAGTCAGATTGAAAGATTTTTATTTTGGGGTTGGTTTGGGAAGTAGTATAATAGTATTGGTCGGTTAGAGGGTAGATGAGTTATTGTGAATATAGTTTGAAAATTTGATTCATATACAAAGTATTTTGACTAAAAAGTCGAGCACAAAATTTGTCTATTTTCTGAAAAGTCAGATTGAAAGATTTTTATTTTGGGGTTGGTTTGGGAAGTAGTAATAATAGTATTAGTCGGGTAGAGGGTAGATGAGTTATTGTCAATATTTATTGAATATAGTTAACCAATAAAAAATGAATTATGACTTTTTTTTATTAAGATTTTAATTAAATACAATTATCTTGTCTCTCTATATTTTTAATATAGTCATTTTAATATTTGTATTTATTAATATTCATTTTTCATTATAATTGATAAATAAAAAATAATTTTAAACAATGATAAAAAAGTTAGATTTTTTCTTGAACATTAATATTATTGAAAATGGTGAATCAAATTCATTTAAATATGATAAATGTTTTGTTTTTTAATTTTTTTTTAATGTAGTGATTGTCTAATATTAAGAGTAAACTCTTTTCAATTTTTTTAAATAAAGAAAAATATTTTCAAGAACATTCATTAAAATCAAAACACATTGTTTATATTTAAAAAATAAATTTATTGCAATACAAATCATTCTTACACGCGTTGACAATTTATCTTCTTTATTTTAATGACTTAGAATGTTGATTAAAAACACTTTGCACGTGCAACTAGATGTATTTTGACGGTGAAGCTAGCCTACTCTATGTCAGCTTGTATTGAAAATGAGGGCCGAAATTGTTGAATTTAGAGATGTTGAGTGCTGTATCTTTTGTATTTTATGTCTTGACTTGTAATACTTCCAAATTATTTGCCCGTGTATTTGGCGCGTTTGATACTGCAATTTCTGGATTTTTTTAACAAAAGGTTTCAATTTTCAAGGTCATGCAAGTGTGGTGCCCAATTTTATCTTGTTTTTATTTAATTTCTGTGTATTGAGTACAAACTGCGGGAAAAATATTATTCAGTTGTTCTTTAAAATTCTAAGATTAAATTTGAAAATTTATATAAATTGTTGGAAAAAAGTCACACTTGAACTAAAGATGGATCGGTCACAAAGCGGGCCGGTAGTTCAGTGGTAGAGCACTCCAGGCGTAAATGAGAAATACCATATTATAATAATATATAATAATAATTATCAATATTTATAATGAGAAATAAGGTTGCAAGTTATGTGGACTTAACCATGGGAAACGAGTGCTAAGTGGACCATTCATTATTGTGAGAGATGGGTTCTTGTGAACCACTATTCATGAATTATGACTTTATTTTAAGATTTTAATTAAATACAACTATCTTGTTTCTTTATATTTTTAATATAGTCATTTTAATATTTGTATTTATTAATATTCATTTTTCATTATAATTGATAAATAAAAAATAATTTAAATTAGCATATATATCTTAAATTTAAGATATATAAATTATGTCGAGATATATATCTTGGCGTAATTTATATATCTTAAATTTAAGATATATATGCAATCGCAACACATAACATGAATTAAAATATTATTTTATTATATTATTAGATATATAATAATATTAAGAAAAATAATAATATAGTATAATAATAATATTATATTATATGAATTAATAATATAATAATATATTTATAATATTATATAATAATAATATAATATAAAATAATATAATTATAATATTATATAATAATATCATAATATAATATAATATAATAATAGTATTATATTATATGAATTAATTATACTATATTATTTTATTATATTATTAGATAAATAATATTATTTTAGTATATTTAATATAATAATAATATTATATTATATGAATTAACTATACTATATTATTAGATAAATCATAATAATTTAGTATATTTAGTATAAAAATTTAATATAACTTAGAGTTAGGGGACAAACATGGTTAGGTTCAAACTTTTATTAGGGTTGAGGTTCAAGTTTAATTAGGGCTAGGGTAAAGAGATATATTTAGGATTAGGGTTAGGCTAAGATTGATTAGGGGTAGTCTTAGGGTTAGTCCTAAAATAAGATTATGAATTATAGAATATAGTTATGGTTAGTGTTATAAATAGAATTCGGGTTAGGGTTATAATTAGAATTAAAGATATGGTTATGAGTAGGGTTAAAATAGGGCTTGGTTTCAATTAGGGTGAGCGATCAATATAGTAAGGGTTCAATTTGGTTACGATTTTATAAATGATAAAATTTGGTTAGGATTAGAGTTAAAATTGGGATTAGGGTTGGGGTTGTCAACATGAATAGGTTTATCATCATGAATAGGGATTAGGGTTAGGGTTAGGGTTAGTGTTAAGGATAGGGTTAGGGTTATGGTTATGGTTATGGTAAGGGTTAGCGTTAGGTTTATCATCACAAATAGGTTTATTATCATGAATAGGATTAGGGTTAGGGTTAGGATTAGGGTTAGGGTTAGGGTTAGGGTTATGGTTATGGTTAGGGTTAGGTTTAGTATCACGAATAGGTTTATCATCATGAATTTGGATTAGGGTTATAATCATGAATAGGGATTAGGGTTAGGGTTAGTGTTAGGGTTAGGGTTAGAGTTATTGTTAGGGTTAGAATTAGGGTTAGGGTTAGGGTTAGGATTAGGGTTAGGGTTAGAGTTATGGTTATATTTAGGTCCTAATTCTAATCTTAATCTTAATCCTAACCCTAACCCTAATCCTAACCCTAATCCTAACCCTAATCCTAACCCTAACCCTAACCCTAACCCTAATCCCTATTCGTGATGATAACCCTAACCCTAATCCTAACTCTAACCCTAATCCTATTCATAATGATAATCCTATTCATGATGATAACCCTAACCCTAATCCTAACCCTAATCCTATTTATGATGAACTAATATATTAGTTTATTATATTATTACATATATAATTATATTATTAGGGTTAGGGTTAGGGTTAGGGTTAGGGTTAGGGTTAGTGTTAGGGTTAGGGTTAGTGTAAGGGTTATGGTTATGGTTATGGTTAGGGTTAGGATTACGGTTAGCATTAGGGTTATGGTTATGGTTAGGTTTATCATCACGAATAGGTTTATCATCACAACTTTGGATTAGGGTTATCATCATGAATAGGGATTAAGGTTAGGATTAGTGTTAGGGTTAGGGTTAGAGTTATGGTTAGGTTTAGAATTATGTTTAGGGTTAGGATTAGGGTTAGGGTTAGGGTTATGGTTATGGTTATGTCCTAATCCTAATCTTAATCTTAATCCTAACCCTAGCCCTAATCCTAAACCTAATCCTAACCCTAACACTAACCCTAACCATAACCCTGACCCTAACCCTAACCCTAACCCTAACCCTAACACTAATCCCTATTCATGATGATAACCCTAACCCTAACCCTAACCCTAGTACTAACCCTAATCCTATTTGTGATGAATTAATATATTATTTTATTATATTATTATGGTTAGGGTTAAGGTTAGGGTTAGTGTTAGGGTTAGGATTAGGGTTAGGGTTAGTGTTAGTGTTAGTGTTAGGTTTATGGTTATGGTTTGGGTAAGGTTTATCATCACAAATTTGGATTAGGGTTATCATCACGAATAGGGATTAGGGTTAGGGTTAGTGTTAAGGTTAGGGTTATAGTTATGGTTAGGGTTAGAATTAGGGATAGGGTTAGGATTCAAGTTAGGGTTAGGGTTAGGATTTGGATTAGGTCCTAATCCTAATATTAATCTTAATCCTAACCCTAACCCTAATCCTAACCCTAACACTAACCCTAACCATAACCCTAACCATAATCGTAACCCTAACCCTAACACTAACCCTAACCGTAATCCCTATTTTTTATGATAACCCTAACCCTAATCCTAACTCTAACCTAATCCTATTCATGATGATAATCCTATTCGTGATGATAACCCTAACCCTAATCCTAACCCTAATCCTATTCGTGATGATAATGCTATTCATGATGATAAACCTATTCGTGATGATACTCCTAACCCTAACCCTAACCCTAACCCTAATCCCTATTCATGATGATAACCCTAACCCTAACCCTAACCCTAACCCCAACCCTAATCCTAATCCTAACCATAACCCTAATCCTATTCATGACGATAAACCTATTCATGATGATAAACCTCACCCTAACACTAACCCTAACCCTAATCCTATTCTTGATGATAACCCTAACCCTAACCATAACCCTAACCCTAACCCTAACTGTAATACTGATTCCTGATGATAAACCTATTTGTGATGATAACCCTAACCCTAATCCCTATTTTAACTCTAACCCTAACCAAATTATTATATTTATCATTTATAAACATATCCATAACCATAACCATAACCCTATCCCTAACCCTAACCCTAACCATAACCCTAACCCTAACTGTAATCCTAACCCTAACCCTACTCCTATTCATGAAGATAAACCTAACCCTAATCCTATCGCTAACACTAACCCTAACCCTATACCTATTCGTGATGGTAATCCTATTCGTGATGACAACCCTAACCCTAACACTAACCCTAACCCTAACTATAATCACTATTCATGATGATAACCCTAACCTTAACCCCAATCCTATTCGTGATGATAAACCTAACCCTAATCCTAACCCTAATACTAACCCTAACCCCAATCCTAACCTTGGTCCTATTCATGATGATAATGCTATTCGTGATTATAAACTTATTCACGATGATAACCCTAACTCTAACCATACCCATAGCCCTAACCCTAACCCTAATCCTAACCCTAACCCTAACATGAGTCCCTATTAGTGATGATAAACCTATTCATGATGATAACCCCAACCCTAATCCCAATTTTAACTCTAACCCTAACCAAATTACTATATTTTATCATTTATAAACCTATCCCTAACCATAACCATAACCCTAAACCTAACCATAACCATAACACTAACACTAACCCTAACCCTAATCTTAACCCCAACCCCAATCCTAATCCCTATTCATGATGATAAACTTATTTGTGATGATAACCCCAACTCTAATCCCAATTTTAATTCTAACCCTAACCAAATTACTATATTTTATCAAATTACTATATTTTATCATTTATAAACCTATGCCTAACCATAACCTTAACCCTAACCCTAACCCTAACCTTAACCTTAACCCTAATCCCTATTTGTGATGATAAACTTATTTGTGATGATAACCCCAACCATAACCTTAACCCTAATTGAACCCTTTTGAACCGTAGTCCTAATTGATCCCTAACCCTAACCTCATCCCTAATTTAATCTTAATCCTAATCCTAATTGATTCTTAACCCTAACCCTAATCCTATCTTTTATTGAACATTAACCCCTAATTATAACCTTGATCTAACTGCAATCACCCTAACCCTAACTCCAAGCTTTATCTTAGAATTCTAACCGAACCTTAACCCTAATTTTATGATAAAATTTGTTGTGCATTAATTTTTTAAATATAAGTATGGTAGTTTTAATATATTAATTTAAAAACTTAGTTTTATGTGTAATAATAAATTTATTAAATTTTCTTTGTATTTAATTTTATAATTTTAAATTTATTTTAGATGTGCACGTATTATGGAAAGCTTTTATATTAGATTGTGTATCTAAGTTGTTGTCTTTTTTAAAATAGTTTCTTTGATAAAATCTTAAATTTAAAATATTTCTCTAGGGATATACATTAATTTTTAAAATAGAATATGAATGATTTTTTCTTTTTGCAATGCTTACTTTTCCAAAAATAATTGAATATTTTTTTATGAATGATATTTTCTTTTTATTTAGATTTCTATTTTTTAGTTTGAAATACATTAATTTGGAATTTTTAAAAAGAAGTTTCTAGAATTTTGAAACTTAAGTATGTAAAAACTTTTCTCAAAAAGAATTTTCTAAAATTTTGAAACTTATTTTAATATGCAAAGTAAAATTTCTTTCATACTCAAGTTTCTAAATTCTAAAAGCTTCTATTTGAAAAAAGTTCTTTCATACTTAAGTTTTTAAATTTAAGAAACTTCTTTTTATGACTAATGGATATCTCTTTTAAAAAGATCTAGTATATTTTATTTTTAAAGTATATTAATTTAGAAACTTAATATTATATGTTATAGTGAATTTAAATATATATATATATATATATATATACACTTAATTTTTTAAATTTTCTATTTCATGCTTTATTTTCTATTTCAACTTAATTGGATTGTATAGTTTATATTTTATTTTCTATTGTATACTTTATTTTCTATTTTCTAATTTTTTTTAAGTGATGAAGGATATAATTATTTGAGTATGTTACTCTTTCAAACCACATAGTACATTTGTATCTAAGATTTAATTTTTTGTAATTAAATAATTTAATATAGTTTTTAACGCCTTCTCTTAGTGGTTTTTAACACCAGACATTCCATCCTTATACAGGCATAGACACCTTTATTATGCCAAAAAAATGCCATTCTACAATTCCTTGCAATTCACTTGCCCATCATAACTGGCGGCTCTAATACCATTAATTACATCTTTCTTCTCTGCCTTTGCATGCCGATACTGTAGCATAATTAAACAAGTTGCAAAGGCCTCCTTATTTGACTCGGTCATGAACTCTAAATCTCCTCACACAAAACCCCTAAAAAATGCATGACTATCATCATAGAGAAAGATAAAACAAAAATGTGAGCACTCAAAAAAGATTACTTGCGCTGCAAGGTAATGGAATCACTACGCCATAAAGGAAAATCACCTAAAGCTGCAGAAGGTTTGTCTGTGGTCTTCACATTTCTATGCATCTACACAGAGAATAAGGAAACAAAGTTTATTCCTCTAAATCACATCCTGAAATATAAGGACAAAACCAAAAATCTTCAGAAGCTTAAATTATGTACTACCTCGAGAATAAGGAAACTCTGAAATCATCATACTTACAATTTGTTATTAATATGGCTATCAATGGGTATCATAAACTGGCGGAGTATTTTGTTCATTCTTGGCAACCATGATAATAAACGACAAAGATGAAAAGCAAAAAATTACTTGCATAAGAGCAGATGCTTGGACATGCTTGGGCCTGCAGATAGTGGCCAAACTCCTTCATATTTCGCTGGTAGCTTTCCATACATTACTTGTTTCGACCTTCGCCATCCGCTATTTCAGTCCAAAGCTTGTCTCCCTTGGCATTCTTCCTTCCGATGGTAAAATAAATTATGTGGTTTTTTCTTTAATTTGGTTATATAGCTTTTAGTTTTCTCTAAGACGATCTGTAACTGATGTTGTTGAAGGATTTGATTCAAAAGTATCTTCCCTCTATTCTGTCGTTGCTGTCTGCTCATCTGCCATGGTTTACCAGAGGTGAATACTGGTTTAGGCACAATATTCTTTTAGCAATCTACGCATTTATACTCTACCCAGATTACTTGAAAAAAATCACCCAAAATCATCTAAATCTCCTGGGAGCGAATAATAACAGCAAAGGGAAATAAAAAGGTAAAAGAGCGATGAAGTCATCAATGTCAAACCAACACAACAATACTATGTAGTGAGACTATTTAATTTTCTCATACCTATAATAGCATTTGTGTTGAAACGAATTAACATCATCATAAGGTAGAAACAAAGACTAACCTATGAATGTTCTTCTCAATCTTTTGTGATCTAGTAGCCTTCCTTCATCTCTACTTTCTAGCACGCACCCACCTTACATTCATAACTATCTCCATATATAGAAAGAAAAAAACCTTCCGAATCGGCACTCTACCAACGTTTCCTATTTTCTTCCATGCAATCGTTACTTGACTCTTCGACTTGCAACCTCTTCAACTTCCATTTGTTACAGGCTGGTCCACTTAATGTTTGTAACGGCTTACCTTTCTTTTTTTATGCACTCAGGTCTTTTGATCCATTGTGTGACTGATAGAACGCCTCTCGACATAATAGAACACCTCTCGACGTAAAATAAAAAATTTAAATGTTTTCTTGAACATTAATATTATTGAAAATTATCAATCAAATTCATTTAAATATGATAAATGTTTTGTTTTTTAATTTTTTAGTGTAGTGATTGTCTAATATTAAGAATAAACTCTTTTCAATTTTTTATAAAAAAGAAAAATATTTTCAAGAACATTCATTAAATTAAAACACATTGTTTATATTTAAAAAATAAATTTATCACAATACAAATCATTCTTACATGTGTTGACAATTTATCTTCTATAAGAAAAACTTCGAACATTTATCTTGTTTATTGTAATGACATAGCAATTATTGAATTTAGAAATGTTGAGTGTTGTATCTTTTGTATTTTATGTCTTGACTTGTAATACTTCCAAATTATTTTCCATGTATTTGGCACATTTGATACTGCAATTTCTGGATTTTTGTACTCAAGGTTTCAATTTTCAAGGTCATGCAAGTCTGGTGCCCAATTTTATCTTGTTTCTATTTAATTTTTGTGTATTGAGTACAAATTGTGGGAAAAATATTATCCAGTTGTTTTTTAAATTCTAAGATAAAATTTTAAAATTCATATAAATTGTTGGAAAAATGTCACATCTGAACTGAAGATGGACCCATCACAAAGAGGGCCAACAGTAAATGAGAAATATGATATTATAATAATTGATAATAATAATTATCAATAATTTTAATGAGAAATGAGGTTGCAAGTTATGTGGGCTGAACCTTGGGAAATGAGTGCTAAGTGGACCATTCATTACCATGAGAGATGGGTTCTTGTGAACCACTATTCATGAAACATGGGTCAATGAGTTTGATTCATAAAAAACTAGATAGGTCAATCCTCATAGCAATATCACAATTTTACACACTCTAGAAAAATACCTCCTACATATCAATTATTAATAAATTTCTATAAAGATATAAAATATTTTTAATAATAATTAATAATTAATAATTTATTATTATAGGTTTAATATCAATTATAAATATATTTATATAATGATATATAAGGATTATTAATAAGATTTTTTTATTAATTATTAATTAATATAATATAAAATTATACATTATTAAATATTATATGATTACATATATTATATATTTAATAATTTTCATTAATATATAATATATGATTTAAATTATTTTAATTTATTTAAACTATTATTTAATATTAAATAATTGGTGGTATAGTCAATGGTGACTTTTTGTGAGAGTGAAAATTGGTTAACAAAAGGAACAAGTTAAGCATGAAAGAATCCGTGATTGAGATCCCATAAGC
>VDFB02281492.1:833303377-833412153 GCA_007258455.2 Sequoia sempervirens
GGGGAGCTATTATAATGTAAATATACTAGTAAGGGGAAGTGACAAAGATAAGTATTTTTTTGGTGCCCTTTGCCCTTGATGGAAAAGTGGGAGTATTTTGGAGAAGCTATTTTTGGAGAAGTGTGTTGTCATCAATGACAAAAGGGGGAGATTGTTGGAAACATGAGCATAATAGTGTATGGATGATATATGGTGTTTTCATTGATGGAAACCCATTGTAGAAGTGATAGTGCATCTATATGTATATTGTCTGGAGAAGTCCGAAGAAGACCAAATATTAAATTGGCTAAGTCACATATTGCAATGGTACGCTATAGAGAAACAATTTTGTGGTTTGCATTACTTCGTGTTGCATCATCTTGTCATGTGGTTTTGAGGAGTTCCTGGTATGTATTGAAGGTTTATAGATCCAAATTTTTAGAGTTATATTTCCTTTGCAGTTGAAGCTATTGATGATAGAGTATCGACTTAGTAATGACAAAATTGAAATTGTAGAGTACATGTTAGAATGGTTTACATTCTACCGTGGATAATTATCTTGTGTGGTTTTTAGAAAGGTTTTTTTGGATGTTAGATACATGTGTGTACTGTAAGTGGCAAGTGGTTTGGTGGTTTGTGTATCGAGTTGTGGATGAATAGTTGGTTCATTTAGTTGTTGCTTCACCAATTTTTCTATGCGGTGTCGACCTAAAGGTTTTGGGGTTGTGCAATATTAAGCTATCTATGGGGCAAAATCATGGGAGTGATTAAAGGTCATGCTGACATATATTGGTGTTGTTTACATTTTGGTTCCTTCTACAAAGCACGTGTTATGATTCTTTGAATTCATAGGTTGTGGTGTTATATGTTTGAAATAATTAGGCCAACCTAATTCATGATATGTTTGTTTGTGGTAGATGTATGTATATATACAAGGTTAATTCATTATGTGGAAGTGGAATTATCTATGTATGTGATGTAGGGTGAAGTATATGAAGTGTTTGAAGTTAGTTTTTTGGGCTTATTTGGAGCTATACTCTCAACATGTTGCAGATGCACTATTAGCAAGTACATGCTTGGTAGTGAGACACTCTTTCTTTTATCTCTTTCTATTATGGATAGTGAGTCCTTTGGATAGTGGGCCCTTAGTAGTGAGTCATTCTCTTTGGACAATGAGTCCTCCATTTTGTAATCCATTATAACTAGTTATAATATATTGTGCTCACTAATCCTTAGTGTGATTTTTCCCTTTCAATGGTTTTCCACATAAATCTGGTGTTCTTATGTTTATTGGTGTGATGCATTATTTAATTGTTCTTTTCCATTTTTGTAAGTTTGATGAGATGCTTTGAATTCAAGTTTAAGTTGGTGAATTTAATGAAATTAAGGGAATACTAATTCACCCTCCCTACAGTATTCTAGATGTTCAACACTCATCCCCAATTGAAGTTGTGGTAAAGACAAGTGAACTGAATTTTATACAATAAACCAATGTAGATGGACTTTTCCATATTTATGAGAATTGTCTATCTAAATAGATTTCCAGGTAAAGGTCTAAGTCAACCAAACAAGTGTACTATTTGAAAGTTTTAGTTCATTAAGAAATAAACTTCCATAGAAAAGGATGAGGATGAAGTAATCATGACATTAGCTAGCTACAATGTCTGGGTTTTCTACATTGAACCTACTAATTTAATTTGTTATAATATTCATGTTTAGATGGATACTAGAACTCTACAAGTTGATGTAATGATGATGTCAACAAGGAATGGATTGCAAGAGTTTGCAATTGAATCAAACTTATACACAAGTTATAGTAATCTCATCCAAATGAGCACCAAACTTCCACAAACAAGACTTATTTAATGTTATTTATTTCTTACAAGGATTTATGTTTACACTTGATTTTTGTAAGAACCTGAAAGTGAGTAAATATGTGGGGTTTTTTAACTAAACATGTAGAACTTCCACTTGTTATTGATTTGTGGAACTTCCAATTGCTACTAGTTTGTGCAACTTCCACTTGTTATAGGTTTGTGGAACTTCCTCTTGCTGCTATATTTTTCTTCATTTTTGTAGTGATTCAATTCTTGTAACTATTAGATCTTGAAACTCTTGAACATCATAAGGCCTAAAATTTATAAAAGGGAATCATGGTCTTCATTAAGGTAGCTTTTTTCCAAGGAGGAAATCATTACCATGCTTAGAAATGAAAAATGAAAGGTATAACTACCATGAATAGAGATTGCAAAGAGGAGTGATAGGAAAGGTGAAAGAGGTTTTTGGAGAAGAACAGTAACAATTGGTAGATTAATAAAGTAAGATGTATGTTCTATAGCATAAATCTATTATAATCTCGAATGTTGAATCAATCAATTAATCGAACATGTATAATTTCTATAAAAAAAATCTTTGAATATGTATTTAGTCTACATGATTGGGTTAACTAATAAGGAACTATGACCACACTTTTATCACTATATATATTTTCTCCATAAATTTATCACTTAAAATCACATCAACCACACTTACATAAATTTTCTACAACTTTAATATGATGAAACACTACTTTGATAACCTTTTGAGTGGCCTTTGTTACTCAAAAGGACACCTCAATTAGTCTAGGAATATATTTTGGATAGTAATTTCCCTAAAATAATATCTTTGTGTGCCCATTTGAATCATCTTTATAATTCTAGACATAGTGTAATTAGCACACAAAACTACCTAGAAGACAACCTAAATTTTATGATTTAGATATGTACCAAAGACATTAGATAGAAGGAATGATACTTTCCACCCTCATACTTGAAAGTGATGGATAATTTTACTAAAAAATATGGAAATAGGTTTAAAGATGGGTTTCGTAGGGATTTAAAACAATTGGATCAATAAACTTAGATGGATTATAGAAAAATACAAAATTCACTCAAACTTGTTAGTGATAATATTCTCTCAAAGTAGAAGATACATCAATGTGATCCTTAAGGATGATGTTGAAATGATCACCCATCCAAATGCCTTGCAAGTAATGCAAAAAGCTCCATAAAGGTGTGTAACAATGATGGGCTTAACTAGCACACTCTAACGAATTGACTTTGTCCTTGATTCGTGGGCCCCATTCTTATTTTGTTAATTTTTGTTACACTTTGTTCCATTCTCAAGTCAAGGGTGGCTTATTCTCTAACTCCCCTCCTTAAAAAGAAATTGGCTTCTTCTAAAAGAAAGTTACTTTGAATTTAAGTAATATTCTAAATGATATGTTTAAACTTAAATAATTATTTCTATATTTAATATTAGATGATACATTTAATAATTATTTAATTAATAACATATTATCATTAATATTAAAATAATTTAAACAATATTAATTATTAATGATAAATAATATATTGCATTGATAATATATTATCAATATATTTATTATTAACTAATATCTATTAAATATTTATTAATCATTATTAATCATTTAATATGTATAATCATTTTTAATCATTATTAAATGATTATATATAATATATATATTATTCAAGTTAAATATATTGTATATTTAATAATTATCTTTAGTATTTAATATATTATTTAATATTATTTAAATAGTATATTAAATATATAATGTAAGTAATATTAATTTCTTATGATAAGTAATCTATTTAATATTTATCATTAATATATTTATATAATGATATATTAATATATTGAATATTTATAATAATTATTAATTATTAATTATTATTATTATATAACATTAAATATATTATGTATTTAATAATTATCATTAATATATAATATATTATTTAAATTATATTTAATATAGTAAATTTTTGTTTAATAATTATTTAAATAATATATGATGCCCATTCATTGTAATGGTTATGGTCAACAAAGACTGTTTAGGGGAATGGAAATTGGTTAACCAAAGGAAAAGGTCAAGCTTCAACTACTTGGGTGGAAGAAATGGGGCATGCTTTGTTGGAGTAAATTAATCAATATTTACTCTGGTGTTTAATGCAAACTTAGGGAACAGATCATCTAGTTATGATTGTGAGTGTTATTTCATTAATCATGCATTTCAATCAGATTTAACTGATTCATGCATTTTGTTATCTTACTCCTGTCTCAGTCAAAACTCCATCACATGTTGAGTTGAACTCCACCATTCAGGGATCTGATGTTGAGTTCATTTGAGTCTACATAAGGATATTCAATCCTTCATTGTATTCATTCAATAATCAATAATTATAATTGTTTCACATATTTTACTGTGTAATTTCTCATTTGTGTGTGATAAGTTTCTCTTTAGAACATCATCCACGACTTGTGGGATCCCAATCACGGATTATTTCATGATATTAAAGCTCCAAATCTGAATATCCTTGTTTGTTTGTTTGAGGAAGTGAGGCATTGCTCAGTGCATGGCGTCAAATTCTAGAGATCCGCAGTCTTGAAGCGGCCACAAGCAGGGCTCACGCAGTCTCTGTGGGAATCTCAAATCACCAATTTATTGGACCCCACCCCTATTACTTTTTGGCATTTGATACATAAATCCGCGCCAATCTCTCTGCAAGGTCGTGCACAGGAAAACAGAGAACCGGTTTTTTGTCGCTGGAAAGAGGCGTGGCATTTGAATCTGGAGGGGGACGTGGGAGATTGCCATCATTTGGCAATTGAAATCTGATGTGTATTGACATCTCATGTGTGGAGTTTGGAAGCAGCATTTGGGGCGCCTAGCATTGGGTGACATCCATTAAGTTTTGTGACCTCCACTATGCTCTTTGCAACCGCATTCATCCCCCACGCAGCACCACTCTACATTCAAGCATAGAACTGCTTCGTTTGACTTCAAGCAGCTGCTTTTGGCCATATCGGCCACGTTGAAGAGGCTCGTTCGAATCGTGAGAGGATGGCTCAGTGATTTGACGGTGTTACATCTGCCCACAACCACGCCAAGAGAGGCGTTGCTCAGACCTGCGCCATTGACTTCGTGTTTGGAGGAAAAGCCATTTGCAGGCCGCAAATTTCTTTGCAACATAGTTTGTGTAATATAAGCAACGTGCATTTGAAATACGCAGCCTGTCACTGATTTGGCATCAATTTCTTTGCCAAACCTCCTTGCTCACGATTGAAGCCTCAAACGATCCGCCATAGGTGAGGCATGGAATCTTGCTTAAGGAATTTTGTTCAGGCCACAAAAATCTTTTTCTCAGGCCACAAAGTCTCTTGGCGAGTTACCTTAAAACCTTTGCTCCCCCGTTTTTTTGCCTTTCCTCTCTTGTTGACATTGGAGTTGGCGTGATCTGCTCTTGAATAAGACATTTTTCATTATGGGAGAGGCAGATTTCTATGAAGATTTAAATCACAATGGAGGCAGATGTAAATGTTTGTATCTAGTATAGGTTTCTTTCATTTTGGTTTTGAATAAATAAACTTAGAATATTAAAAGTTGCTAAATAACTGTCAAGCTCTACACTGTTCCTCCAATCGGTAGCCAAAAATGTTTTTATGTTCTAAATTCCTGTCTATATGAAATTCCAGTCTCGCATCCTCATGTACTTCTACAGTTTCTTTCTAACATGGTACCTGACTACATGAGCTTCCAGAGTCGCATCCTCGTGTGCTTCTAGAGTTTCTTTCTAGTGGGACAATATTGAGCATTGGATAAACAATGGCATCATCCCTAATGGAGGGCATCTTTACAGTTCTTCAGCAGTTGCAACTTTCTTCTTTAGTTCGGATAAATTGTTGACAACCACATCACCATTGGTGGCCCACCATCTTTATCGCCTTTGCAGCTTGTTCTCTATTAGTCTTCACAAGATCTTGGATCGATATCATCACTTTTTGACATGTGGACATGTGAGTAGTTTTTAGAGGCACACATCATCTGGATTTGGATTCCAGAATCACCCATTCTTCTGGATCAGCTTCTCCAATCAACAGTGGATATGTTTCTTCAGATGTTCATCATTGGCATGGGAACTTTTTCTTTATGGGGGGGATTCATATCTTCATTATCTCAGTCTCCTATCAAGGGGACATCTATTGTACTTGCATGACAGAAGCAGTCCTTAAGGGGTCACATTGAGTCCTCCTTCTATCCTTCTTTTTGTAGTACAACCATTTTTTTTTCTCTCTTTTAGAGAGGAGTTTTTCCCATGTGGTTTTCTCCTTTTCTCTAGTTATGAGAGATTTCATGTTGTTCATGGGTACCTCATCAGGCCTTGTAGCCGGGACCCATTCTACATCCATCTTTCCATTCTTTTCCTTCATTAGTTTTTGCTTCTCCTCAGTTTTCATTCAGGGGGGGTGTTGGAGTAAATTAATCAATATTTACTCTAGTGCTTAATGCAAACTTAGGAAAAGATCATCTAGTTTTGATTGCGAGTGTTATTTCATTAATCATGCATTTCAATTAGTTAAGTGACTAAACTGATTCATGCATTTTGTTATCTCACTCCTATCTAAATCAAAACTCTATCACATGTTGAGTTGAACTCCACCATTTAGGGATCTGATGTTGAGTTCATTTGAGTTTACATAAGGATATTCAATCCTTTAGTGTATTCATTCAATAATCAATAATCATTATTGTTTCACATATTTTGTCGTGTAATTTTTCATTTGTGTGTGACAAGTTTCTCTTCAGAACATCATCTAGGGCTTATGGGATCTCAATCACGGATTCTTTCATGCTTAACTTGTTCCTTTTGTTAACCAATTTTCACTCTCACAAAAAGTCACCATTGACTATACCACCAATTATTTAATATTAAATAATAGTTTAAATAAATTAAAATAATTTAAATCATATATTATATATTAATGAAAATTATTAAATATATAATATATGCAATCATATAATATTTAATAATGTATAATTTTATATTATATTAATTAATAATTAATAACAAATCTTATTAATAATCATTATATATCATTATATAAATATATTTATAATTGATATTAAACCTATAATAATAAATAATTAATTATTAATTATTATTAAAAATATTTTATATCTTTATAGAAATATATTAATAATTGAAATGCAGGAGGTATTTTTCTAGAGCGTGTCAAATTGTGATATTGCTATGAGGATTGACCTATCTAGTTTTTTATGAATCAAACTCATTGACCCATGTTTCATGAATAGTGGTTCACAAGAACCCATCTCTCGTGGTAATGAATGATCCACTTAGCACTCATTTCCCAAGGTTCAGCCCACATAACTTGCAACCTCATTTCTCATTAAAATTATTGATAATTATTATTATCAATTATTATAATATCATATTTCTCATTTACTGTTGGCCCTCTTTGTGATGGGTCCATCTTCAGTTCAGATGTGACATTTTTCCAACAATTTATATGAATTTTAGAATTTTATCTTAGAATTTTAAAAAACAACTGAATAATATTTTTCCCACAATTTGTACTCAATACACAAAAATTAAATAGAAACAAGATAAAATTGGGCACCAGACTTGCATGACCTTGAAAATTGAAACCTTGAGTACAAAAATCCAGAAATTGCAGTATCAAAAGCGCCAAATACATGGAAAATAATTTGGAAGTATTACAAGTCAAGACATAAAATACAAAAGATACAACACTCAACATTTCTAAATTCAACAATTTCGTCCCTCATTTTCAATACAAGCCGACATAGAGTAGGTTAGCTTCACCGTCAAAATACATCTAGTTGCACGTGCAAAGTTTTTTTAATCAACATTCTAAGTCATTAAAATAAAGAAGATAAATTGTCAACGCGTGTAAGAATGATTTGTATTGCAATAAATTTATTTTTTAAATATAAACAATGTGTTTTAATTTTAATGAATGTTCTTGAAAATATTTTTCTTTATTTAAAAAAATTGAAAAGGGTTTACCCTTAATATTAGACAATCATTACATTAAAAAAATTAAAAAACAAAACATTTATCATATTTAAATGAATTTGATTCACCATTTTCAATAATATTAATGTTCAAGAAAACATCCAACTTTTTTATCATTGTTTAAAATTATTTTTTATTTATCAATTATAATGAAAAATGAATATTAATAAATACAAATATTAAAATGACTATATTAAAAATATAGAGATACAAGATAATTGTATTTAATTAAAATCTTAATAAAAAAAAGTCATAATTCATTTTTTAGAAAAATAGACAGATTTTCTGCTCCACTTTTTAGTCAAAATAAAAACCTTTCAATCTGACTTTTCAGAAAAATGGACAGATTTTGTGCTCGACTTTTTAGTCAAAATACTTTGTATATGAATCAAATTTTCAAAGTCTTTAAGTTCTATTTAAATCGTACACGCATTAGCCTGTATAGTAATAATCTATGGTCTATATAGCTGTAATCTGCCTCTGTCGCCTTGCTGCCATGGAAATAATCACTCTTCTCTGCCTTCTTACAGTAATGTGTTGCCTTACTCCCACTTCCATGCAGTCTTACAATAATCCATAAATTGCAGTATCAAACGCGCGAAATACAAGTAATAATCTGTGGTCTGTATAGCTGTAATCTGCCTCTGTCGCCTTGCTGCCATGGAAATAATCACTCTTCTCTGCCTCCTTACAGTAATGTGTTGCCTTACTCCCACCTCCATGCATTCTTACAATAATCCCAAATGTTCTCCGCAGATCTCTCTCTGCCCTTCTACCATAGAAAATAATCAGCCCTACGGAAATGATTACATTAATCCCAAATGTGTGTATTCTTCCTCTGTTCCAAAATATGACGTATTCCTTAACCATCGTGGTACAGATGTGAAGGAAAGCGTAGGCAGCCTGATCTTTCATAATCTTGAGAATAAGGGATTGAAGGTGTTCCTTGACAAGAATTCAATCCAAATTGGGAGCAACATACCTGAGGCAATAGAGGAGGCTATTTATTCCGCATCTGTGCATGTTGTCATTATTTCTGCTAATTATGCGGAGTCGAGGTGGTGCTTGAAAGAGCTGAATCTGATCCTCAAAACTGGGGTTCCCATCATACCAGTATTTTATGGAGTTGAGCCTTCGGTGATGCGAATGAAAGATGAAGATGGTGTGTATGCTCGAGCCTTCCAAAAGCATAAGCAATCTGGGAAGTTTGAGCATCATATAGTTGAGGAGTGGAGGACGGCACTTCATGAGGTTTCATATATCAAGGGCTATATTTTTAGAGGGTAAAATTGTTTCTTGCTTGTTCGTTTCAGTTAACCAAATTCATTTTCTTTGACATTCTTGCTTTTGATACTTGAAATGTGAGGAGAGAAATTTGGTGATTTCTTAGTTTGCTGTGGACTTTAAAGCATTATTTCTGTTAGTGCATGCTCTTACATTATGATATTAATTGTTCAATTTAAATTTAAGCTTTTAATTAATATTTTGTTTTAAATTTTGGTTCAAACAGTATATTCTAAGATTTGATTTGTTTAGGTGGTTTATTTAAAATCACACTAATAGATGAGTTTTATTAGACAAATTGGTGTGATTTCAGATGAGTGACATAAACAAGTCAAATGTAAGAGTGTGTTGTCTAAGCTTACCCCTATTTCAGTTTTTAACATCTTAACCATCACTTTTCATATAATTAATACTGTGAATATAAAATTGAATATGAATGAGGTAATTGTAAGGACATTTATTTTGTGCACTGCAGAGATCAAGGAGAGCTACTAGAACAAATTGCAAGAAATATCATGGAGCTTATTGAGAGAAGGAAATTTCAACCAAAGCAAAAATAGAAAGGAATCATTCACAACAGTCATATAATTTGATTGCAAGAAATTGCTCAATTTCGCACAATGAATATTAGTCCATGTTCATATAAATATTCAATAAAATTGTAGATATAGTAATGTAAATGGTGTACAAGTTGTAGACGATATAGTTGTCACATCCCCATATGAATCCATACTAAGGCCCCATAGTCCCCATGTAATTTGAGCTAGGGGTGGGAACTTGAAATTTAAAATTAACTCTATGTGTGTGTGTAAGTGTATGAATGTGTGTATTCTTAAGTGAATGAAGTTTTAATGGTTAATAGTAATGTATGCTTATGAAATCTAGTTATGTTTTTCATTTAATTTCTATATAGATATATTTGTCCATATTTCATCTAACTTTGACTAACTAAATTGTGAATGTTGTAAGGAACCATGTTTTGTGCGCAGGTGACAGGGTGCATGGTGGAGTGGACTCTGCGGATCCGTAAGAAGAAATGATTGTTATGCCAAACCCTTGTCAAGACTGTAGCTTAACTTAAGGTTGTCTGAAGTAGTAATGGGTATGTTTATCCAACAACTAGTCAGTCTCATTTGGGGATTTGTAAGTCCATAGGTATCGATGACATCACCTGCTAGTCCTTAAAATGTCATTATGAATTTAAATATGTATCCAGGAAATCAATTATAAATTATAAATATTAGTTGCCCATTCTTATTATATTGAGTGTTAAATTATTAAATAAATAAATAATTTATTACATTGAGTGTTAAATTATTATATTAGTTGCCCATTCTTATTATAAGTATTCTTATTATTGCATATAGCATTGATTTAAATTATTACAAGCCATCAAAATAATATTTTTAAAAAAAACAAGAAATGGTGGGATACATTGTAAAATAAAGTAACAATATGTAAGATAGTAAATGAATAAAATCAAATGCCAAGAGAATGGCGAGCAAAATAATTGCATAATTTAACAAAAAATATTATAAAGGAAACCTAGGAGCTCATAGGTTTTGAAAGGCCAAGCTACGACCAGGAGATGGAGGAGGGTAGCCAACATTCAATACTTGGTAATCCCTCATATAGGCAAGAAAAAGAGAGGTGACCAAACCTTAACAAATTTCTGCCCAGAGCACCCTGCAAGGAGGGAAATCATTAAATGGAAGAGAAATCAGGAAGGACGAGCCATGGAGAAATAAAGAGGGAGTTGCTAGAAGTTTTAAGCAATAATTTTTCATCATTTGGAAGGATGGAGGCATGAGCAAGAGAAAACCTAGTTTGGGAGGCATCTGGACTGAGTCTAGATATTTTGGGCACCATTTTCTAGCCAATGGGAGTGGATACTCATGCTTGAGGATAGGTTTTATTGTTGTTCTTTCTCAAACTCATCATATTCAGCTTGCTTGGTTAGAGAAGAAGCATAAGCTTGATATTTTATTATTGTTCTTTCTCAAACTCATCATATTTAGCTTTCCTGGTTAAAGAAGAAGCATAAACTTGATATTTTATTGTTTTTCTTTCTCAAACTCATCATATTCAGCTTTCCTGGTTTGAGAAGAAGCATAAACTTGATATTTTATTGTTGTTCTATCTAAAACTTATCATATTCAGCTTGCCTGGTTAGAGAAGAAGCATAAACTTGTCATTTTATTGTTGTTCCTTTCATAAACTCATAGGATCTAACTGTTAAGGTTGGGGTAGTAACTTAACTTAGTTCTTTTTTGTTGTCCCCATTTATAAAATCATAAGTTTCAGCTATATTTTGGAACAAAAGCTTAAATATTGTTTAATATTGTTGTTCCTCATAGATTTTAGCTTGTTTGTTTGAATAAAATTTTTTTGTAGTGCATTCAATCACTATGGTGTGTGTCTCTCCCTTTAAAACCACACCCAAAGTATTAGTCTCTACCAAAAAATAGATGAGGCAGAAGCAAATAATCATAGGGTAATTGATATTGTACCTTAGATAACTCTTGTAACAATTTGAGATGCCTAGGATACTTCCAAACACTCACTTTAGTCGAGGTCTTCCGTTTTGTACTATTGCATCATCCTCTAAATGTTGTACTTATTGTATCTTTATGATGTCATTAGAACTCTCATATGTGGGTAAATCTACTCTTGTTGGCCTAGGTATGAGTCAGGGTTGTAAAAGAGATTTTTGTGATTAAGAGGGTGTAAACATTGTTTTCTACCACCATAGCCTTCTTTGACTTACATGTATAGTCATTAGATATAAAAATATACTTAACTCAATCTAGGATGATCTCAAGTTCTAAGTAATACTACTTGTTAAATTGTTGGTTGTCATTGCAGAGTAAGAATCTTTATTATTGAATGATGAGAGGACAAATATACTAGTCACACCTTCCTATTTTTTCTCTTTTTGTGTATAGGGATACTAGCTGAAATTGGGATAGACAAGGTAAATGGCGATGTTGGCTAAAATTGGGACAACCAAGGTAGAATTCATCTCAAATTCTCACTATGAATATATGTGGGTAGAGGAACATGCTAGACCCTTGCGATGACATGATATTCCAGCTAGTTATTAGTATATATAAGGGTTGGCTGGAAAAGACATTAGTCAGGTTGACTATAGGGATGGTCTTGTTTATCTAGCTCTAGGATGGCTTAGCCCACTTATAAAACAAGTCGGATACAACTACCGACCTCTACAAAAACACATGACGGTTGGAGTACGGGCTCTACAAGGGCATAGGTAGGAGGAATGCATTACTCCTATAACGTAGTCGTTCCACTCCTTCAATGGTGATCACCAACTTGTAAATCCTATGAGCCTATTAAAGATAAGATTATTGATGTTCCACCTTGACAGTTGTTAGGGAGCATGCTCTGCAGGTAGAAGAGTATGACAATATCTAGAGATAGTAGGCTATCACCCAAGTATACCAGTGAAGAATGCTAGTGACTTCTCAGGCTTGAATGGCAATCACAAACAGCATGCAGGTTCTAGAGCCAGTGGCATGTAGGTGAAGGATGCCATCAATTGCTATTATGTAGCTTTTGAGGTTAGTGGAGAGTCATACTAGTGCAGTTTGAATTTTAAGTAAACAACCAGGTTACTTAGGTGCTAGTTCTAGTTCTTTCTTACTCTTGTAGTTGATTGTCTATTTGTGCCAATATAATAATAGAAGTCTTTTTGAAAGCTAGATATTGTGGGACAGTAGTTACCTAATTCTAAAAGCTTTGGCATGGACAATCATCTCTCTCCTGTGGATCTTGGAGTCCATTGGTGGGTTGGGATAGGGAATTCTTATCCTTAAGGTGGGATTCACCATGCACTCAAATGTTGGAGGGTGACTAATCTTACGAGGCGAACAACCACTTACTTGAATCCATCTTATTTGAGGTAACACCCATGTGAGTATTGCTCATTGATTATAATTCAGTATTTTCATTTCATTGATACTATTAATTAATTGATGGGTAATCATGCATATTTCATATTATGCTTACTATGAGGAATAGGAAGGGAGTTTTATGGATAATGTATGAAACATGAATACTTGGTTTCCAGGATTCCTAAAGGTAAATGGACTTGTTCATTATGAAGGATGGATAAATGGCTGCAAATGAAACAATCTTACCTCCTCTTACTAATTGTAGGAAGAACAAATGATTTATCAAAAATTCCCTACTACTATTATAAATTTTTGTCATGTTCTCTTATGATTGTTATGAATTTATGTCATGTATTCTTGTTGCAAATCATCAACTCGGTTGTAAGTGACTATTTCAAACCTCCTTGTGAATGTGTAATGACCATGAATGCATTTCAATCATCTTCAAACCTATTTTATTGCAGTCATTGTATGTGGGTGTAGGAAGTTCTATTATATATATATATATATATATTGGTTGCATATTTTGGGGTTATTACATTGGTATCAGAGTGCCAAGTGTCCAACCCTAGGACCATGAAGCTTAATTTTTTCAAATGTGCTAACTTGTTTCTTTTGATTGTGTAGCCATGGGTCACAAGAAGAGAGGAAAGAAGGGAGCATCCAAAAAACCACATCCCCAACCCAAGACCGCAATGGGTTCTATAGTGACATTACCTCACATAGAACCTGAAACAATATATGATTTTGAGACCCTGGCAATAACCATTAAGCGTCTAAAAATTTAGAAGGGCAAGGAAGTCGCCAGACCTTCTAAAAATGTAAACCCACCAAAGTTGAACCCACCTCCAGTAAGCAAGCCCAAACCATCTGCTAAAAGAGATTTTCCTTTTGGTTTCGGATGCAATGCACCAACACTTTCAAAAGAAGTGATTGTTGAATTCGAGTGTGTGCACCCTATACCGACCGTAGATAAGGAAACTTCTGAGGAGGAAGAGCCTAAGGAAGAGGAACTTCCTATTGTCTAAGAACTTGTACGTAGTGATAACATAGTATTAATTAGATATCAATGCCTCTATGTAATGGCATCCATGTAATTAGTCTTTGTTAATGAAAAAATATCAAAGTAATTATGCCTTATCATTGTTAAATGGGAATTTTAGTTGAATCTTGGGTGCTTGAAATATATCAAATGATGAGTAATTCTAAATTTTTGTAGCATGTGAGTTTAAAACAATTCATGAAAGTTGTAAGTAAACACTGAATTTGTTATAATTGTCTCATAGTGGAGATAAACTATTACCAAAATGAAGAGGACAACAGGGAGAAGAACTAGTCCTAGTTTAGCTAAAATACTTAGAGCCAACAAAGGTGAAACCTTCTCACAACCCATGGTACCTAAGGAATTGCAAGCTGAGTTGAATTCCCTTTGAGAAAAAATAGCTTCGCAAGAGCAATAGATTGAAGAACTAATAAGACATAAGGAGCAAGAAACGAATCATAACACTAGCCTAGGAACCAATGAGGACCAAGATCATGAACATAGTTCCAAGGCTACTACCCATAGCTTCTCATTGGGAGAGCCACAAAAAAGGGTGGGAAAGGACCCTTTGATTAGGGAGCTAAAGAAAATGCAAGCTCCCAAGTTTGATGGAATAGGTGGAGGAGATGCAGCAGAAGCTTGGTTAATTGGAATGAACAAGTATTTTGGGCTACTAGACTTGAATTCCAACACTAAGGCCTGAATTTCTATATATCAACTAGAAGGGGAAGCATCTCTATGGTGGGACCATTTGCTAGAAATTAAAAAATATGAATCACATCAGCTAACTTGGGACAAGTTCGTGAGGTGATTCTGCAAGGAATACCTTTCAGCTCACCATCAGGATTAGAAATTGACTGAATTCCATTCACTGCACCAAGGAGGGATGATAGTTTCTAAGTATAAAGCTAAATTCATGGGTTTACTCTATCATGTTCATTACATGAAGGAAGAGGAGGACCACATAAACAAGTTTATCCTAGGCTTGAATAAGAACCTCATGTATGTGACTAAGATATCATGACCTAAGAGCCTAAATCAAGCAATGGAGGTAGCCCTAGTTGCTGAAGAGAAGCAGAAGACCAAGCAATAGTGGAAAAAAAATTCTTATTCCTTTTACCACTCTAACAATAAAATAAAGTATTTCAAGAAAACTACATCAGAAAAGAAGGTAGGGGATAAGGTTAAAAGGAACCAGGACTTCAAAAGAAGTTATGAATTAGCATAAACCAAGGGTGGTGAAGGAAAATGACAGAGACCATCTAAGCAGGAAGAACAAACTAGCTTTCCTAAGGATATGGAAGTAAAGAAGATTGACCCAGTGGGAGGATGTTGGAATTGTGGGGGAGATCACTACAAAAATCAATGTCCAAGGAATCAGGATAAATCCACCATGCCTCCAACCAAAATTTATGCAATTGTGGGGAGCTACCAAGCAGACAACCAAGCTTCACTCATAGAGTTGCAAGGTACTTTTCATGGAAAATCCATCTCTATTCTAGCATACTTAGGGGCAACTAATATCTTTATTTCACCTGAGGTGTTAAAAAAATGTGATATTGGATTTAAAAATCTTAGTTGAGAGGAGATGGAGGTAGAGTTTGGGTCTGGTAAGACTCAACAGGTAAATTTCAGCCTGAAAGGAGTAGAAATTGATTTAGGCATCACAAAAACCAAGGTTAATCTATTGGTAACAAAGTTAGGATCTTATGACTTGATCCTAGGAATGGATTGGTTTAGGAACCACCAAGCTAAACTAGACTACTATAACAAAACAATTGAATGCTTAGATGACCAAGGAAGACCAGTAATACTCCAAGGAATTCAAAGGCCATTAGTTGTGAGAATGGTTTCAACCATGCAAGTAAAGAGAGCTTTAAGGAAGGGAAGCAAACTATATATGGTAAAGATTGAAGAAAGTAGCGAAGACCCAATTCCTAATATTGAGGATCATCCTATTCTTCAAGAATTTCATGATGTCTTTCTTGAAGAATTTCTAGGCTTAACCCCTAAGCTGCAATTTGGCATTTCAATTGATCTAGTTCTAGGAGCAGAGCCTATATCAAGGGCTTCTTATATAATGAATATCGTTGAATTACAGGAGCTAAAAATGAAACTGCAGGATTTAATTGAAAAGGGGCTAATACAGCCTAGTGTGTCACCTTGGGGAGCCCCTGTATTGTTCATCAAGAAGAAAGATGGGACTCTAAGATTGTGCATTGATTACCATATGTTGAACAAGGTGACCATAAGAAATAGATATCCCCTTCCTTGAATTGATGATTTATTTGATCAAATGGAGGGAGCCACTACCTTTTCAAAAATAGACCTAAGATCTAGATACCATCAACTCCAAATCAATGAAGAAGATATTATGAAGACAACTTTCTGAACTAGATATGGCCACTATGAGTTTTCGGTGTTACCTTTTGGCTTAAAAAATGCTCCATCTACCTTTATGAGCCTCACGAACCATGCATTTCATGACTACCTGGACAAATTCTTGCTGGTATTCTTAGATGATATTCTCATCTACTCCAAGAATCCACGGGAGCATATAAGAATAGTACTACAAAGGTTGAGAGAGCATAAATTGTATGGGAAATTGTCCAAGTGTTCCTTCTTCTAGCCTAAGATACACTTCCTTGGACACATCATATTAGGTAAAGGAATTTCAATGGATCTAGCTAAAATCCAAACAATTGTAGATTGGCCTACTCCTAAGAATGTATCAGAAGTAGGAAGCTTTATGGGATTGGATGGATACTACAAAAGGTTTGTGGAGAATTTTTTGACAATAGCTAACCCCATAATGTCTCTTCAACGAAAAGGAAAGAGGTATGAGTGGAATGAAAGGTGTGAAAATTCCTTCTAGCAGTTGACAAGTACCTGATCTTGAAAAGGAATTTGTAGTATGGACAGATGCCTCATTGGATGGGTTAGGTGGATTTTTGATGCAAAATGGGTGGGTGATCACTTTTGAATCTCAGAAATTGAAGGATCATGAACTCAACTACCTTACTCATGATCTGGAACTTGCAACAATTGTGCATGCTTCGAAGGTTTGGAGGAATTATTTAGTGGGAAGACCATTTAAGTTGAATACCGATCATAAAGGGCTCCAGTATTTATTCACACAAACTGACTTAAATGCTAGACAAAGAAGGTGGCTAGAATTCTTAAATAACAATGAGATAGACATTTCATATGTTAAGGGTAGGGAGAATCAGGTTACTGATGCCTTAAGTCATAGGGCTAGACTAGCTGCAATCGCTCAAGTAAAGTTCAGTATGCCTAAGAGTATTAAGTAGATGCAAGAAAAAGACCCCTTTTGTCAACAAACAAGGCTAGAACTGCAACAAGGGATTGGTACAGTAGAATATCATCTGGGAATGATGGTATCTTACGCTATCAACAATGAATATATGTACCTGAAGAAGGAGACCTTAGAACAAAAATCCTTGAGGAAATCCATAATGTAACCTACCAAGCAGATCTAGGAGTAACTAAAATGTACGCAGATCTAAAAAACTATTATTTTTGGCTAGGAATGAAAAAAGAAGTAGAAAATCTTGTTGCGAAGTGTCTAGAATGCCAGTGCATCAAGGCTGAACATTTCCATCCAACAGGGATATTGTACCCCCATGAGTTGCCTTGGCACAAATGGTTAGTGATCTCAATGGATTTTGTGATAGGACTGCCCAAAACTTGGCATCAACATAATATTATTTTGGTGATAGTTGATAAATTAACCAAAGTATCACATTTCATGCCTGGTAATGTTAAGGATGATGCTCCAAATTTAGAAAAAAGATTTAGAAAGGAGGTAGTTAGGTTGCATGGGATGCCAGAAGTGATTATATCTAATAGGGACAAACTATTTACTTCTAGATTTTGGACAACCCTCATGAACACTCTTGGTACTAAACTCAATTTTAGTACTTCCTACCACTTTGAAACAAATGGCCGAAAAAAAAGGGTTAATCGGGTTATGGAGGATATGCTTTGAATGTATGTAATGGATCAACCCAAGAAATGGGAGGAGTATTTACCTTTAATTGAGTTTGCATACAATAAATCATACCATTCATCCATTCAAATGGCTTCTTTCAAGGAACTTTTATGGTAGGAAGAGCAAAACTCTAATAGGATGGGATAGTTTTAACAACAATGTTATCATTAGACCTGAGCTACTTCAAGAATATGATAGACAGATAAAGATTAGTAGGGGGAGGTTGAAGGAAGCTACGAATCGACAAAAGAGCTATGTAGATGCTAAGAAAACATCGAGGGAATTTATAGTAGGGGACAAAGTGTTTCTTCGCGTCAAACCTTAGAAAACTTCAATAAGATTTGGCAAGGCTACCAAATTATCCTTGTGATATATTGGACCCTTTGAGATACTCGAAAATATTAGTCATGTGGTTTATAGACTAGCTCTTCCACCATCTCTCTCTCGCATACATAATGTGTTTCATGTATCACTACCTAACAAATATATTGTTAATCCCACACATGTAATTGATTGGTAGGCACTACAAGTAGAAGAGGCCAAAGATATCCACCTTGAACCACTTGCAATCATAGATAGGCGCAACATACAACTATCCAATAGAACAATACCACAAGTTAAGGTCCTCAAGGACTAGTATGGCGACCAAGGAGCTACCTAGGAAGATGAAAATGTAATTAGACTAGAATATCCAGACTTATTTTAGCTAAGTTGAGCTGGCTTAATCCTGAGGGGGGAGGATGTCACATCCCCATATGAACCCATTCTAAGGCCCCATTGTCCCGATGTAATTTGGACTAGGGTGGGGACTTGAAATTTAATATTAACTTTGTGTGTGTGTGTAAGTGTATGAATGTGTGTATTCTTAAGTGAATGAACTTTTAATGGTTAATAGTAATGTATGCTTATGAAATCTAGTTATGTTTTTCATTTAATTTCTATATAGATATATTTTTCCATATTTCATCTAACTCGAACTAACTAAATTGTGAATGTTGTGAGGAACCATGTTTTGTGCGTAGGTGACAGGGTGCATGGTGGAGTGGAATCTATGAATTTGTAAGAAGAAATGATTGTTATGCCAAATCCTTGTTGAGATTCTAGCTTAACTTAAGGTTGTCTAAAGTAGTAATGGGTAAATTTATCCAACACCTAGTCAGTTTCATTTAGGGATTTGTAAGTTCATAGGTATCGATGACGTCACCTTCTAGTCCTTAAAATGTCATTATGAATTTAAATATGTATCTAGGATTTATCAATTATAAATTATAAATATTAGTTTCCCATTCTTATTATATTGAGTGTTAAATTATTAAATAAATAAATAATTTATTACATTGAGTGTTAAATTATTATATTGGTTTCCCATTTTTATTATAAGTATTATTATTATTTCCTATAGCATTGATTTAAATTATTACGAGCCATCAAAGAAATTAAAAAAAAATAAAAATTGGTGGGATACATTGTAAAATAAAGTAACAATATGTAAGATTATAAATGAATAAAATCAAATGCCAAGAGAATGGTGCACGAGCAAAAGAATTACATAAGTTAAAAAAAAAATTATGAAGGAAACCTAGGATCCTATAGGTTTTGAAAGGCCAATCTACGACCAAGAGATGGAGGAGGAGGGTGGCCAACATTCAATACTTGGTCGACCCTCATACAGGCAAGAAAAAGAGAGGCGACCAAACCTTCAACAAATTTCTGCCCAGAATTCCTTGCAAGGAGGGAAGTCATTAAATGGAAGAGAAATTAGGAACGACAAGCCATGGAAAAATAAAGAGGGAGTTGCTTGAAGTTTTGAGCAATTTGTTTTCATCATTTAGAAGGAAGGACGCATGAGCAAGAGAAACCCCAGTTTGGGAGGCATTTGGACTGAGTTTGGATATTTTGGGCACCATTTTCCAGGCGTTGGGAGTGGATACTCATGCTTTTGGATAGGTTTAATTGTTGTTCTTTCTCAAACTCGTCATATTTAGCTTGCCTACTTAGAGAAGAAGCATAAAATTTATATTTTATTGTTTTTATTTCTCAAACTCATCATATTTAGCTTGCCTGGTTAGAGAAGAAGCATAAACTTGATAGTTTATTGTTGTTCTTTCTCAAACTCATCATATTCAGCTTGCCTGTTTAGAGAATAAGCATAAACTTGATATTTTATTATTGTTTTTTTTATAAACTCATAGGATTCAGCTATTAAGGTTGGGGTAGTAGCTTAACTTAGTGCTTTATTGTTGTCCCCATTTATAAAATCATAAGTTTCAACTAGATTTTGGAAAAAAAGCTTAAATATAGTTTAATATTGTTGTTCCTCATAGGTTTCAGCTTTTTTGTTTTAATAAAATTTAAGTAGTGCAGTCAATCACCATGGTGTGTGACTCTCCCTTAAAAACCCTAGCCAGATTATTAAACTCCAGCAAAAATTAGATGAGGAAAAAGCAAATAAGTGTAGGGTAATTGATCACGGACCTTAGATAACTCTTGCAACAATTTGAGATGCGCGGGATACTTCCAAACACTCACTTTAGTGGGAATCTTCCTTTTTATAGTGTTGCATCATCCTTTAAATGTTGTATTCATTGTATCTTTATGATGTCATTAGAACTCCTGTATGTGGGTAAATCTATTCTTGTTGGCCTGGGTATGAGTCGGGGTTGTAAAAGAGATTTTGACACCTTGCAACTCAACCCAAAGTAATGGCTGTGCTTAAGAGGGTGTAAACATTGTTTTCTACCACCATTTCCTTCTTTGAATTACATGTACAATCATTAGATATAAAAATCTGCTTAACTTAATCTAGGATGATCTCTAGTTCTAAGTAATACTACTTGTTAAATTGTTGGTTGTCATTGTAGAGTAAGATTCTTTGTTATTGAATGATGAGAGGATAAATATACTAGTCACACCTTCCTATTTTTTCTCTTTTTGTGTATAGGGATGTTGGTTGCAATTGGGATAACCAAGGTAAATGGGGGTGTTGGCTGAAACTAGGACAGCCAAGGTAGAATTAATGTCAAATTCTCACTATGAATATCTGTAGGCCCTTGCAATGACATGATATTCTAGTTAGTTATTGGTGTATATAAGGGTTTGCTAGAAAAGACCATAGTCAGGATGGTCTTGATTATCTAGCTCTAGGATGGCTTAGTTGGCTTACAAAACAAGCCAGATATAGCTTCTGACCTCTATAGAAACACATGATGGTTAGAGTATGGGCTGTATGTGGGTATAGGTAGGAGGAATGCATTACTCCTATAACGTAGTCGTTCCACTCCTTCTGTGGTGATCATCGACTTGTAAATCCTATGACCCACTTGAAGATAAGATTATTGATGCTCTAGCTTGACAATACTTAGGGAGTGTGCTCTGTAGGTAGAGTGGTATGGCAATATCTAAAGATAGTAGGCTATCACCCAGGTATACCGGTGAAGAATGCCAGGGACTTCTCAGGCTTGAATGATTATCACCAACAGCATGCAGGTTCTAGAGCCAGTGGCTTGTGGGTGAAGGATGCCATCAATTGCTATTTTGTAGCTTTTGAGGTTAGTGGAAAGTCATACTAGTGTAGTTTGAAGTTTAAGTAAAAGACCAGGTTGTTTAGGTGCTAGTTCTAGTTCTTTCTTACTCTTGTGGTTGTTGGTATATTTGTTCCAATATAATAATAGAAGTATTTTTGAAAGCTATATATTGTGGGACAATAGTTACCTGAGTCTAAAAGCTTTGGTATGAACAATAATCTCTCTCTTGTGGATCCTAAAGTCCATTGGTGGGTTGGGATAGGGAATTCTTATCCTTAAGGTGGGATTCAACATGCACTCTAGATGCTGGAGGGTGACTGATCTTATGAGGTGAACAACCATTTACTTACAACCATCTTATTTTAAGTAACACCCATGTGAGTATTGCTCATTGATTATATTTCAGTATTTTCATTTCATTGATATTGTTGCTTAATTGATGGATAATCATGCATATTTCAGATTATGCTTACTATGAGGAATAGGAAGGGAGTTTTATGGCTAATGTATGAAACATGAATACTTGGTTTCGAGGATTCTTGAAGGTAAATAGACTTGTTTGTTACGAAGGATGGATAAATGGCTAAAAATGAAAAAATCTTACCTCTAACAAATTGTACGAAGAACAAATGATTTATCAGAAATTCCCTACTGTTGTTATAATTTTTTGTCATGTTCTCTTATGGCTGTTACAAATTTATGTCATGTATTCTTGCTTCAAATTATCAACTGTGTTGTAAGTGACTATTTCAAACCTCCTTGTGAAGTCCTAATGACCATGAATGCATTTCAATCATCTTCAAACCTATTTTATTGTATTCATTGTATGTGGGTGTAGGAAGTTCTATTATATATATAGAGGTTGTTACAATAGTTTAATTGTAGACATTTACTCTTTAGGATCTTGAATAGTGTTCTTCACAATTTAGATAAGGGTCCTAAGAATTTCTATGTCATTCAATTTTCTTGTGGGGAATTGTTGGAACTCATCAACTATGAAAGGTCACTCTATATCATTACCTAAGGCTAAAATGTCCTTCTTTAGAGGAAATTTGGCTAGTGTGCTACTCTTCTTTTGATCTTTAATAAATTTTTAATGAGCATGATGATTATATGTGTTAGTTCAATTTGAGATGGACATGATTAATAGGATGGAGATAATGTACTATACATGATTATTATGTGTACTAATATTTATTTAGATCTATAAATATTTTTGAAATAATTGTTATATAGTTTATGTAAATGAATTCAAGCTATATTGAATTCATATGAAGGACTAAAGGTGATTTGAGCATAACCTCATATTGAAATAATAAGATAAAAAACATATTAGAAATATTAACTATGTAGAGATTTAATCCAATTACAATGTCATTAAGGGAATAAACCTTTATAAATGAAATAAAAAAGCAAGTAGAAACCAACCAACTGATAAGATATAGCCATATAGACACTAGAAATACATGGAGAAATGCTTGCAACAATAAATTTCACCCCAAAGAAACTCAAACTTGAATTACTAAATGTAAAAAACAAGATTGTGGAATAGAAAAACAAGCACAAGATTGCAAATGAAATCAACCTATATTATTAGATAGTCATGGGTCTCCTTATAAAGGAGAAATATCCAAGTAGGAGGTGTTGAGGTGTTTCAACACCTCTCCAGTCTATAAAATAGTTGGGAAAAATATTAGGAAAATATCAACCTGCACAATAAATGCCTAATTAGGCTTAGGTCAACTTATGTGTATGCAAGAATTAATGTATACATTGACACCCCCCCTTAAGCATAACTTAGGTGGGCATGGATAAAATGGGTTCCAACTACTAGCTTGCTGAGGTACCCATGTACAATGCAATCTCTCTAAAAACTAGAGTAAGATAGAAAACCCAATGGGATAAAAACTATCCTCCAAAAAGAGAGAATATGTCGCGAAGACTAGAAAGCACCCCCAAGGATGAAGATGAAGCTGATATAGACCGCATTCCAAGAAGAGCTCGTAGATGATTGAAATTTCTCTCAGTGAAGGGTTTGGTGAAGATGTCAGCAACCTGCTCTGAAGACTGGAAAAAAACTAAGTCAACGATTTTTCCATGAATCAACTCTCAAATATAATGCATATGAATCTCTATGTGTTTGGTTTTTTGATGCTTAACCATATTCCTGCATATCTGAATAGTACTTTGGTTGTCACAATAGATGATGATAGGCTACTTGAAAGGAGTACCAAACTTAGAAAGAATGATTTGAATCCATATAGCCTCAGTAGCTAAGTTAACAACCCCCCTAAACTCTGCCTCTATGGATGATATAGCAATAACATTTTGCTTCTTTCTAGACCAACTGATAGGACCTGAACCAAGTGAAAATTTGTAACCTAAAGTGAACTTACAATGCTCAATGTCACCAAACCAATTTGAATCTATATAACCAACCAAGTCAAGTGATGAACCAACTCTATAGTGAATCCAAAACCCAAGAGTACCATGAGGTTTCTGCATGAATCTCAAAACCATGCCTATTGCATAGGCAATGCCTGGCCTGGTATGAGTCAAGTATATAAGACTACCAAAAAGTTGTTGATACAATGTAGCATCAACCAATGGTGTAGCACATGAAGTCTCAAGCTTGACTCAAGAAAGAAATGGATTCAGAGATGGTTTGCAAGTAGTCATATGAAAATGTGCAAGTAGATCAAGAGTATACTTGGGTTGTGAAAGAGTAATCCTTGAAGCTGACTGTGAAATCTCGATTCCAAGGAAGTAGTGCAATAAACCCAAGTTTGTCATGTCAAATCTATCCTGAAGTGATGTCTTCACTACTGCAATGGCATATGAAGTACTCCCAGTAATCAAAATATCATCAACATATAGAACCAGTATCAAAAGTGAATCATCCTACTATATAGTAGATACACATTAGGATTAGAATGACATCTAGTAAAACCTAAAGATAGGAGGTAGGAGTCCATCTTGGAATACCAAGATCTAGGAGCTTGTTTAAGGCCATAGATAGATTACTTAAGGCTACAAACTAAGGATGAATCCTAAACAAAACCTGGTTGTTGTTCCATGTAGATTTACTCCTTAAGGTCTCTATGAAGAAAAGCACTCTTCAAATCCATCTAATGTACAATCCATCCATGTGATGTGGCTATAGGAAGTGTGAGTCTGATGGAAGTCATCTTAGCAACTAGGGAAAAGGTTTATGTATACTCAATTCCTGTAACTTGTGAAAAACCTTTGGCTACCAGTCATGCTTTGTACTTATCAATTGACCCATCTGCTATAAATTTAGTTTGATATATCCACCTACATCGAATTGTCTTCCTTCCCTTAGGAAGTGAATTCAAATCCAAAGTGTGATTTATAATCAAGGAATCATATTCCTTATCCATAACAATATCCCACTTTGGTGTGCCTGATGCCTCTTTGAATTTCTATGGATCAAAAAATGAAGCAAAGAAGGCATGTGGGCCCCCTGAAAATCTACTTGAATCAGTCTATCATCTGCTAAATCTTGTACCTCTATATCTATCCTATGTATAGTGTAAGATGTGGGTGAGTCTGGTGCAAATATATCAACTTCTAATGCAATCCCTGAACTAGATGAAGATGAACCCTCATCACTGTGAGAACTGGAAGAAGAAGATACTACACCAAGAATCTATTGAGAATTATCTAAATCATCATTACTATAATCAGGATCTGAAGAGTCCACAGTATGTTGAGAAGTGTCAAGTATAGTTTCAAGAGATGTTTCTTGAAACTTAACACTTATCTCAATAAACAACTCATGTGTGGTAGGGTGGAGTAGGAAAAAGCCTTTTACACCATCTAGATATCCCACAAAGATGCAAGGTTTGGATTGAGGATCCATAGCCTGCGTTGCTCTTTGGGAATGTGTTCCATGGCATGCGAACCAAAAACTCTAAAATGATCAACTATAGGTTTCCATCCTTTCCAGGCTTCAAAGGGAGTGATTCCCTTTAAGGATTTATGCAGAACTCTATTTTGTATGTAACATGCACAGTTGATTTCTTTTTCCGAATATGATGGTGTTAGGCCCTTAGAGTGAATCATGCAATTAGCCATCTCTTTTAAAGATCTATTTTTACATTTTTCAACACCATTTTGTTGTCGGGTATAAGGAACTATGCATTGTAGATATGTCTCCTCTGTAATACAAAACTTCTCAAAACTATTGTTGACATATTCTTTCCCATTATCTATTCGAAGAACCTTGATGACTTTCCCTGATTTTTTTTGACAAGAGCTTTGAAATCTTGAAAAGACTCAAACACTTCTTATTTTTGTCTAAGAAAGTCGACCCATGTAAAATGTGAGAAATCATCAATGAAGGTGAGAACACATCTAGCCTTTGTAAGAGATGGATGGGGAAAAGCCCCTGAAACATCACTATGAACAACTTCTAAAACTTGTGTTTCCCTCCTTGATTTACCTTTGTCAAATTTTGCTTCTGGATGCTTGCCAAGTGCACAACCTTCACAAGGACCTTTAGAAAATTTAACCTTAGGTAATCACTTAACCATATTCTATTCACATAGTTGTTCAAGATAGCAGTAGTTAAGATGGCCAAACCGCTCATGCCATAGTTTGCTAACTTCATCTAAATGAGTTAGTAGTGCTTTTGGATAAATTTTTTTGGAAAAAATGGAGAAGGTATATAATCTTGATTGGTGATTTTCCTCTCCTATTGCTACCAAATTTTTTCTTTGTAATTCTCTTATCTCAACTAAATCTGCAGAGAATTGTACTCTCATGCCCTTCCCTAAATGAGTTATTTGATACACTAAAGGAGATTGGTTGAGAGTGAAGGTACACCTAGAACATTGGAAAATGTTCCTCCTTCAACTTCAACAAATCCTCTCCCTTTTACCAATGTTGGAGTATCATCACCTAAGGTGATTGTAGACATACTTGATGGTTCTAAAGATCAAAAGACAACCTATGAAGAACCCATATGGTGTGAAGCACTAGATTCTAGAATCCATGATGGAGATAAAGATGCTTTAGGAATTAAGGATTCTCGCTTTGATTTTTCTTTGTCCTTAGTATTATCATGATTTGTTAAAGATTACTTGGTAGAATTAGGTAGCCCTATATTATTCTTTTTTAGAATTTGTTGTAGAACTTCAATTTTTTTCTTCATGCAGTTTTGTTCATCATGTCCAATATTTTTACAGAAGGCGCATGCAACTCTCTTTTTACCTTGAGAGTCCTTTTGGGAATTGTCAAATTTTCTTTCTTTCGTAACATCCTTGTCCTTTTTAGTGTTCTTCTTCTCCCCTTTCGAAGTTTGATGTGTTTCATTCCCTGCAAGGAGGGCTTGAGGTTTCATAAACTTCAAAGTACCCATTTGAATTAGATTTTCTTGCTCCCTTGTGAGGTTTGCAATGAAGTTATCAAGTGTGGGCATTGACCATGAGGCTCCAAGATCCCTTTTAGTAGAGTAGAAAGTTGATACAAACAAAGAAAAGTTTGGACCTAGCTTGGAAAGTACATAAAGGATTAATTGATCCTATTTCTTGTCAATTCCACAATCTTTTAAGTGTAACTTCAAGGATTTAAACTTAGTAAAAAAAATTTGTAAAGCTGAGAAATTCCTAGGACTAAGACCTAAGAGTTGATTTTCCAACTCATGCCTTCTAAGTTAATCTATTTTCCCAAATAGTTTTTCAAGACCTTCCCAAACTTGGTTGGGTGTTTTCAAGTTCTCAACATGGAACAACAAATCAAGAGATAAATTTAAACATAGGAAACCAAATGCTTGATCACACTTATTGAAAAACTTTTCTTTTTATTTAGGTGCATTAGGTTCTTTCTCTATTCCCATAGTTACCCTATATAATCCTTTGTTCTTAAGTACAAAATTACTTTCACCTTCTAATCATGACAATTGAAATATGTTAAGGGAACTATAATAACATTAGATTCCATACTGCTTTGACTTAGATAGTTCCTTAAACAAATGCGGAAATGTGTCCAGAAGTGAAATTAAAACACAATACACACAAGAACTTCTTGAGGAAGTGTGAAAATGAACAACACAACACCCCCCTTGATTATGTGTTGTTTCCCCCCAAATTACATACTTAACAAATGAAGTGTGTTTGTCACTCTAAACTAACTTGAACTGGAACTTTATAATGGTAGTGTGATGACAAGGTAGAATGAAAGAGGACAAAAAAGGCACTTTTAAATCAAATTACATACAATGATTCTAGAGAGAAAAAGAATTGAGAGAAACATTTTTAAACCCCCTCTGGTAGGGTGTGACCATAGGCTAAAAATACCATATGACCAAGGGTTTATTGTGGCATTGGGCACCTCACTTCATTGTACTGTGCAAATTTCCCACACCTAGAGGAGAGGATTAAATGCCAGACAAGAGAACAGTATTAAATTCCAAAAGAAAAGGACAATAAATGCCTCACAAAGGTGAATTTTTCATGCCACCTATTTCTCATGCTAGCAATCAAGCCCCCTCATGGGCTTTCAACTCACCACTTTACCCAAAATAAACTCTCTGCTAGAAAAAAATAGCCATCGACCTCCTTTACATAGGTGGTGGGCCAGAATGGCCTCCACAAAAGCACTCATGGCCTGCACACTATAAGGTGTGCTCTTGTGCACCCTCCAATATCACACGAGCTAAGAAAGGTAGACTATCATTGACTAGCAGAGCACACACCTCTACAGAAGCTGAAATTACCCCCCTATGAGCTTGGTGCGGGTGTCTATGCAAGAACTTTGGCAAGGTCACTGTTGGAGGAAAAAATGCATCCTCCAATTTGTTGGACGAGAAATTTGGCAAGAAAAAACAATAGATATTTGAGGAAAAAACTCGTCGCTTCCAAGACTCCAAGATAATTAACGCCCCCTCCTCAGCTTCACCTCTTCTATCAGAAATCACGACAAGAATTTAGGGGTTTCCACTCTTGAATAAAGAACAATAGATGGTGGATTTAGTGGTGTGGGGTCGAATCAATTTTTCTGTGTTGTGTTGGTCCTGCAAGCAACAATAGAGAACATACAACTCGAAGCTATCCACAATGCTTTGATACCACGTAAAAAACAAGATCTTGGAATAGACAAACAAGCACAAGATTGCAAATGAAATCAACCTATATTATTAGACAGTCAGGGGTCTCCTTATAAAGGAGAAATATCCAAGTAGGAGGTGCTGAGGGGTGATCCCACAATAGTGGTTGACAATTTTTGGCCAAACTAGACACTAAAATAATTATTTTTAACTAAATCTTCACTTTTGGGAACCTATAGTGGCTAAACCGTGAGGAATTTGAAGATGATGCAAACTAGAGTTTTGTCACATTTTGTCTATAGATTCTAAATATTTTTTTTTCAAAATTTTTGAAGTCATATTGCACTACTTTTTCCATCTCCCTCGAAAACTAGTTTTTTTTTCAGAAAATAACATTTTTAAAAGTGACGCACACCGTATAACACATAATTTTTTTTCCATGAAGGATAAAATTCTAATTCTTTTGAATTTAGATTTGTAACTCTGATATCCAATGCTTCCACTTGGTTAGATATTTTTTTATTGAATATTTTTTCTTTAATCAATTTTCAAAGACAAACTAATTACAATTCAGACATAGCGTGACCATATAATGCGTAACTTTTTTTGTATATGTCAAAATTATTTTTTTTTGTTGGATTAAGGACTTCATATCTAGTGCACTCATATTTTTCAAAAAGAAATTTGATAATCTGGTATTTTTCCACGTGCAAAATAGAGACCTTCATTTTCGGTGAAAAACCTATGTTTAATAAAACTAAAAAAACAAATACATAATAAAACCAAAACATACTAAAATTATATTTGTTGGATAGTTCATTCCAAGTACTACTTGATTCCAATTGGGTTTGTGAATTCTTCACCATTTTCATGTTCAAACCAAGCTCTAAAGTGAAAAAATTTAGTTTTTTTTTGTGTTTAAGGGGGAGAATGAGGGATAAGGGGGTTCATGCGAACCCTTAAGGGTTCACTCGAACCTTGGTTCCTGTGAACCCTTAGGGGTTAGCTCAAACCTTGGTTCGAGTGAACCACCTTTCCGAATGCATTTTTTTTAGTTTTTTTTATAGGAAAGATTCAAATGGATTCACTCAAACAAGTAGGTTGATACGAGCCCCCAAAATCACATTTTTTCCTTGGGGTCATTTTTTGTGAGTTTTCCTTCCTCGCTGGAATTGTAAACCACTATTTTGGGTTTACCCTAAGGTGTTTCAACACCTCTCCAATCTATAAATTAGCTAAGAAAAATATCATGAAAATATCAACTTGCACAATAAATGCCTAAGTAGGCTTAGGTCAACTTATGTATATGCAAGCATTAATGTATACAATGACACTAAAAATAATGTATACAATCCACTTATTTCATAGATTTTGTAAACATTGTTAGACATCTTATGTCATGGTCAAGAATCTTGAAAGATTTTGTAAACTTTGTTAGACATATTACAACCTTCAAGTACATGTCATAGATTTCATAGATTACATCATAATTATCAAATTATGTAAAATCTCAATCATACAATGAAGATTCTTTGAACTTTCATTTTGAACCTAACTTCAATGTAATATTTTTATTTATCGCTGTTTTAAAAAATATCCAAAGCATGTTAAAGAATAAGTAATGAATAAACAAAGATTTAGAATAATATTGGGAAAAAATGATAGAGCAACATCTATGGCAAAAAATGATAGAGCAATAGCCATGTTCCAAAAAATTTCAGATTTACAGACCTTCATGATCCCCGACGTGGTGATAGGAGTTCGAATTATAGAAGGGAACATGCAAGGAATATTTCGCAATCTGTAAGATATAGGTTTGCAAAACCTAACTGGAGGCCATTTTATCATGTCAAGCACTTGGAAAAAAGGAAACAAATAGTATTTGATAGCTAGGAAGCTGACAAACCTATACGCAAGACGAATCATATCTCACAGCCAAGAAGAAACATTAACAATGAATCTAACTTCTTCGATCGCTTTTATCAAAACTATGAAAAGGACTATAGATCTACAAAAAATAAATTTGAATCTCATGAGGATCATAAAGCAAAGCAATAATAAATCCATGAGGGGGTCCCTTCAATCGAAGAGAAACACAAAAAGGTTGTAATGTGTCAGCTAGTAGGAGGAATAAGGAAAATCAACTAGAGAATGAATACATCTGATCAAGTAAAGGTATTGATGTTCACCATGAAGCCTCGTAGGTCAAAAGGGTTCACAAATCTAGTGAAAAAATGGGGAATGAAAGTTGCAATGAGCCTAATGGGTATGTGCAAGATCATCATGGAAAAAACAAGCCCTTAAGTGGCAAAAAATTCAAAAAAATCAGAGTTAGGCAACTTGACATAAAAATTTGAATAGGTTATCTATATTATTTAAAAAAATATGTAAGAATAGAATATGTAGAAAATTGAATGTAGTTTCTAAAATACTAGGTTTTTTTAAATCAGAGTTAGGCAACTTGACATAAAAATTTGAATAGGTTATCTATATTATTTCAAAAATATGTAAGAATAGAATATGTAGAAAATTGAATGTAGTTTCTAAAATACTAGGTTTTTTTAAATCTATTTGGTGAAAAATTGAAATTTCAATGTGGTACTTAAATTTGGGAAAAAATAAGAAGTAGGTGTCTATCTAACCACCCTAACCACAATAAAATCATAATATTTTTAATAATATTTTACATATAAGTAGAGGACTCATGCCTCGATGTGATGCATATTTTTTGTAATTTTTCCAAGTAAATAATTAATTATGAATTTTTTATTACAACTTTTTTTAAAATATAAAAACTCATATGTCTAACCACCTTAACTTGGTCAAAACTTCATGAAATTCATTTTTTATTTTTAATCCTATAGTATGTGAAGCATAGAATGTGAAGCATGTTTTGGATTCAAAAAATGTGATACCGTTTGGAAGCTATAGATGTTTTTCAATCAGCCTATCAATCAAGACTTTAGTCATAATTTGAATAGAAAATGAATAATAATTACTTATTAAATTTAAAATAAAGCATAATTTATATCGGTGGAAAGATGAGAATCTCCTTTAAAAACCATTTTTGTTTCATCAATTTTGGGTAAAAAATAGTCATCAGCCACATACCTATCATATTGTCACTTTTCGGCCAATCATGATCCTGCACATACCCTACTAATAGGAGGAAAAGGGAAAGTCAGTTGGAGAATGACTGCATCCAACAAAGAAAAATTCTTGATGCTCATCATGAAACCTCATAGATTGAAGGGGTATGCAAATCTACGAAAAAATATGGGGAATAAGGGAAGCCTTCTTAATACTAAAAAGTAGGGGAAAAAGGAAAATTTCATCAGCAGGCAAGGGCTTTCCTTCTCTCAACATATTAAGGGTTCACAAACAAAAGAAGAGGTTCAAATCGAAAGAAACCCAGAAAGAAGAAATTGGAAAAGGAAAAGAAGCAAGTTTGGAAGTGTAAAGATAGGGTTGAGGAAAATGTAAACATTCAAGGAAAGCTAATTAAGGAGGAAAATAAGGGCATTTATTGAGATGGTTGGGAGCCAATCAAGATTACATTCACTGAGCACATGTTGTAAGACCAAATTAAAGATCCCAGGAGAGAAATCCCTAATATGTAAGTTTTGGGACCTTTTTCTTCCATTAGATGAGCTAAAATATTTAGTTTATGATGATTGGGAAGGGGTTCAACAGATCTTTTACTTAAATCAAGATAAGGGAATTTTTATTGTAATCTTTAATAATAAGATGAATAAGGAAGTTGTGTTTAAGATTAAATCATGGGTCTTCCAAGGGTCTGGATTGTGTATGCAGTCTTGGTCGCCAAATTTTAAAGTTGAGGAATTTTCCTTTAGATATGTTCCCTTTTGGTTTCAACTTCCTACTCTTCCGCTTGAGTACAAAGAATTGAACTTGATAGAAATAATAGCAAATAATGTTGGAATTTTTCTTCAGCATGATTTATCTTTCCTTAAAACCCCTTCAACTTCAACTCATACTTGTGTTTTGGTTGACACAAGCAAAGATTTACCAAGGCATATTTAGTTAAATTCTAAGTTTCAGGTATGGTTACAACAAATAAATTTTGAATATCCAGAAATGACCTGCACGTAGTGCCATTCCATAGGGCACCCTATTAGTTCTTATAAAATTGACCTCACCTCTTCAAAGAAAGAACAACATATGAAGAAATCCCCACAAGATATGAATCATCAGAATAGGCTTCCTTCTCACAAATCTCCTATATGTAATCAAAATGTGCAATACTATCAGGGGAAGATTGTGCAAAGCAATCAATATGTTTCGGCTACAAATTTAAAGCATGAAAACATAATTTATAATTCCAAGAGGGTCATATGTAGAGATAATAGAGCTTCTAATGGAAAATGCCAGTTAGTAATCAATCATCAAAATAGTCCCTTTTCTTTGGTGATATAGTTTCCAAAGTTCAAAGATTGGGTAATGAATTCATTTTTAGATTCAACAATAAATCTATATTCCCCACTATTAAAACCAAGTTTGTAATAGAAAATTAGGGTTAAAGCAAGGAGGCTAATGTTTCAAGACACAATGGATCATCTAACTTTGTTATCTCTCAATTGTGTATTAGAACCTACACATCTAGATAGTCAGGTGTTCATTTAGTTTGTTGGGGGTAATCAAGGCCAAAGGAAAGTTCTAAGAGATGATGAGTTGGAGATTCTAGTAGAGGAAGTATTGTTGTCAGTTGGTTCAAAATTATGTGTTGAATTGTAGACAAAGAGGGTTTCTGGGAATCTAATTCCCCAATATCAATAAAGGGGTTGACCAACATTGAAAAGGTTTTTGTAATACAGGGGATACAGATGAGCAAGAGGATCAGGATCAATTGAAAGAAAAAATGATAGAAAAGGTCTCAACTCAGGGGGAGGCCCAAATATTATTGTCAATTTGCAATGAGGATCAAGGGATTGATCAAAGGGATGTTGTCTCAACTATCCCAAAATCTCTCTCTTTATCCCAATCTCCTTATGAACCAAGTGTAAAAAAATTGCTAGGTAAGAGAGGAAGGAAGTCAAATCTAACAAAGCTAAGAGAGAAGATTGAGGAAGGGGTACAAAAAACCATTTTAGATTCTATTCCAAATAAAAGACTGAGGAGGGCCTATTTCTTTCCTCATTCCAAATGAAGATCTTATCTTGGAATGTCAGGGGCATTAATTCCCTTGACAAATGCACTCGCATCAAGCACCAAATTGATGCTTGTGGAGCAAACATTTTCCTATTGCAAGAAACAAAATCTTCATCTACAACTTATGAAGCCACAATTCAGAAATGGATGAAATGGGCGTCACCTCATTCTCCAACATAAGGGGCCTTAGGTGGTCTAGTAGTTCTTTGGAATCCAAAGGTTGTAAATGTCAAACCCTATAGAAATGAGAACTATTGGCAGCTCTTGGAAGTGTCCAAATTTGATTTGCAATTTTGGCTATTGAATGTTTATGGGCCAACTTCAAATGTTGATAGAAAGAACTTATGGGATGAAATCACATGTCAAATAAGTGGTCTTGGAGATGGGAGAATGGTGGTGGCTACGGATTTCAATGCAATAACAAATTTACATGAAAAAAGTGGGGGTATTAGCCCTCCAATTAAAGTAATGTCATAATTGAGTATGTTTATTCTTAAAAATTCTCTAAAGAATATCTTACCTCTTAAGGGTAAATATACTTGGAGAAACAAAAGGAAATGTTTTTTGCAAATAGTTGAACATTTGGACAAATTTATAGTGATCTTTCTAATTGGTTCTCATCACAAAATAAGCTTGAATATGAAATCCTTCCTTTTCCAGGATCAAACCATTATACTATTTGTCTGAACATTTCAAATGTGTCACTCCCAAAAGGAAAATCTTCATTCAAATTTGAAAGCATGTGGTTTAGGCATCTACAATTCATGGATTTATTGAGGGATTGGTGAACTAATGTGCCATATGATCAAGGCACAATGATGTTTCATTTGTGTAGAAAGTTGAGATACATGAAGGATAATATTATAACCTAGAATATACAAGTCTTTAACAATATTTTCAGATAGAAAGAATTCACTTTTAAGGAGCTTACAAATGTTCATGATAAGATAATTTAGAATGGGTTAGATAAATTACTATTTGACAAATAGAAAAAGTTACAAGATGATTGGGAAGAGCTATGTGCAAGGGAAGAGATTTTTTGGAGGCAAAAATCTCATGAATTATGGATGAGAGAAGGAGATCATGGTACAAAATAATTTCATTGCTCTGTGTAGATTAACAAGGTAGAAAAATATATACAAGAAATTTAGGAAATTACAACAAGAAATTGGCTTCACAAGGAAGAAGATATTAACAAGGAAGGAGTTAATTTTTTTTTTCCTAATCTCTTGTTTGCTCCTCAAATTTGGAGTTATCAGAGAATGAGAGATAAAAGTGAACTTCTTGATTCAATTCATAGGATTGTAACTAAAGATGATAATGTTGATTTAATGAAGCCATTTACTCTAGAGGAAGTAAAGAAGGTAGTTTTCTCCTTTCCACCAGATAAGGCCCTGGGGCCAGATGGGTTCATAGCTTTATTTTTCCAAAAATGTTGGGATTTTCTATGTTATGACCTTCTTTGGGAATTGGAAGAATAAAGGAGAACAAGGACAATTCTAAAGCAATTCAATGTAAAAAATATTGCAATTTTGCCTAAGGTGAAAGAACCCAAAAAATTTGTAGAATTCAGACCTATATCATTGTGTAGTACAATTTATAAAATCTTTACGAAGGAAATATTCATAAGATTGCAACCTCTGATTCCAAAGATAATTTCTCAAGATCAAGGAGGATTTTTTTCAAGGAGGGAAAATTTTAAAGGAGCAATAGTAGCACATTAGGCTCTCCACACAATAACAACTACGAATCTTCCTTCATTCATAGTTAAGTTAGACATGATGAAGGCATATGATAGGGTTCACTGGAATTTCTTGAACAAAGTTCTTCAAAAGTTTGGTTTCTCAGAAAAATGGCGTAGATGGATAATGTCCTATTTGTCAGGGGAAAAGTTCTCAATTATAATCAATGGGAGTCCCACAAGTTTCTTCAATTCTTCACAAGGAGTACGTAAGGGGGATCCACTATCACCTTTTCTTTTCATTATGTTGGTAGAGGCTCTAAGTAGATCTATCTTATTAAAGCATAATCAAGGTGTATGGAATGGGGTTAAGTTATCAAATTCAGATGTATCAATTACTCATTCCCTCTTCATAAATGGTACTCTCCTCTTTGGTAAGGCAACAATTGGTGAAGCTAATCAATTCAAAGAAGTTTGGATAAGTACTCTTCTGAATCAGGTCACAAGATTAATGTAGCAAAGTCAAAAATATATATTTTTAATGCTACTGTTAGTATAAAGAAAAAGATTGTTCAATTATTGGGTTTTCAAGAAGATGAGTTGCCATGTTCTTATCTAGGAATTCCATTTTTCAAGGGTTTGAATAAGGCTGCATATTGGGACAAAGTGATTGATAGGCTCAAATCAAGAAATATGTTGTGGAAAGAAAAATGGTTGTCACTTTCAAGAAGAATAATGCTAATAAAGTTAGTTTTAACCTCAACCCCTAATTACTTCCTAGTTGTTCTTAAAGCTCCTTGTTCAATACTGTCAAAAATTTTAGAAAATCATAAGAACATTCCTTTGGAAAGGAAACTTAAATGATCAAAGGAAGGTACCCTTAATATTGTTACAAGGACTGGCAAAGGAAAAGAAGCATGGATTTGCAAGCATTCAAAATATTTTGTTTAGGAACAAAGCATTTGGGGCCAAGCTTACATGGAACATGTATTCAAAGCCTAAAGCTAAGTGGTGCAAGATCATGCAAACAAAATACTTAGATAATAGAAAGTCGACAAGAGTCTTGACAGTAGCTGATCCTCCTAACAGCTCCGCCATATGGAACATTTTAATCTCATGTAGGAAAATTATTACATCTTTCTCTACATGGGAAGATGTGTAAAATTTTGGTTAGATTCTTAGAGCGGGGATCCTTTGTTACATATTTGCAAGATATAAGAACAATCCTAACAGAGGATTGGGGGGGATGTTTTTAGACTATGTGCAATGAAAGGAATCTCTAATAGGGAAGGTTGTTTAGAAAATCTCCCTAAGAAATTTTTTAACAATACAACAGTGGGACCAACTAAATAATGTGCTTAAAGAAAGAGTGGTTTATCTTTCATCAAAGACAGATAAGGTTATTTAGGTTGCTTCAAAAGATGGGGTTTATTCAATGAAAGAAGGGTATGCATTTTTAGCTCGACCAGGATAGAATATGCCTTCTCAAATAGCCTTTTCATTTTTTTGGAACAACAATATTCTTCCTAAGGCTAGAGATTTTACTTGGCTTGCTTTAAAAAAGAGAATTTTGACAAGTGATCGATTGGTAAAGTTAAAGATAATTGATCCTCTCAAATTCTCACTTTGTGCAAAAGTACTTGAAATGGCCGATCACTTGCTTCTACAATGTAGCTTTGCTCAACAATGTTGGGTTTTTTCATTGAATAAGTCAATCTTGGTTTTTCCTTTACCAAATTCAGTTTGGGAACTATTCCAAGGCTGGCCTGTTCTATACCAATCATCTTTTATTGCAAGCATTTGGCATGTAGTCCCTACACTTGTTGTATGGAACATATGGTGGGAATGAAGCTTGAGAATTTTCAAAAAGGTCAAATCACCAATGGTCAAGTTACAAATGAAAAAATTTAGAAGGCTATATCTAAGGTGGTTAATTCAACTGTTCAAAGACAAAAAACTAGAAGCCATAATTTCACAAATTGGGACAGTGAGCTTTTAAAACATTGGAAGGGTTTAAAATTTCCAATTGATGAAAGTCTATAGAAAGAATCAGTAATAAAGTGGGTAGAAGTGTGATAAAGTGGGAAGCTCCATGAGAAGGTTTCGTAAAATTAAAATTTTATGGAGCATCAAAGGGAAATTCAGGTAACTTAGGGGCAAGGATTTGCATAAGGGATTCTTCTAGGAGGATTTTAATGGCTTCTTCAGTTCATCTATTAAAGGGAACAAACAATATTGTAGAAGCTCAAGCCCTTCTCATTGGTTTAGAGATGGATTTGAAAGTGGGGTTCTCAAGCTTGCATGTGGAATGGGATTCAATGTTAATAATAAATGCCTGCAAAGAAAGAAAAATCCACAATTGGAATCTAGGTTATATTTTACAAAAGGCCTAGTCGCTATTAGATTCTTTTCAGAAGGGTATGTGCAAGATCATGATGGGCCAAAAAGTTGCAATATGATGGGTATGTGGCTAACGACTTTTTTTTACCCAAAATTGATGAAACGAAAAGGGTTTTTTAAGAAGATTCTCAGATTTCCACCAATATAAATTATGCTTTACTTTGAATTTTATAAATAATTATTATTCATTTTCTATTTGAATTACAACTAAAGTCTTGATTGATAGGTTGATTGAAAAATATCTATAGCTTTCATATAGTATCACATTTTCTGAATCTGAAAGATGCATCATATTTTATGCTTCACATACTATAGGATTAAAAAAAGAAAAATTGAATTTCATGAAGTTTTGACCAAGTTAAGGTGGTCAAATATATGAGTTTTTATATTTTTTAAAAGTTGTAATAAAAAAATCATAATTAATTATGTACTTGGAAAAAAATTACAAAAACATATGCATCACATTAGGACATGAGAAAAACTTATATCTAAAATCTAAATAAAAAATAATTATCATTTTATTGTGGTTAGGATGGTCAGACAAACACCTACTTTTTTTTTCCTGAAATTTAAGTACTATTGTATTGAAATTTCAAATTTTCACCAAATAGAATTTTTTTTTTTTTAAAATCTAGTAGTTTAGAAACTACATTCAATTTGCTATAGATTCTATTCTTACATATTTTTCAAAAAATATAGATAGCTTATTCAAATTTTTGTCATGTTGCCTAACTCTGATTTTTTTGAATTTTTCGCCACTTAAGGGCCTATTTTTTCCATGATGATCCTACACATACCCAAAACTTTTTGGTAACTCATACATATAGGGACGGAAAAAAATTAGTGGATTTTCTAGCAAGTCTAGTTTTTGATTCAAAAAAAACACGTATTTTCAATAATGAAAGTCAATTAAAATCAATACCAGGGTTGGCAGAGTTAGCAATGTAGGAGGCAATTTCTATAAAATAAGCACAGTTAAGGCAGGCTAAGATAAAATGAAAGTGGAAGTTGCATATGTCAAATTTTGGTTAATTATAACATGCATGTTAATGTATGTATTGGGATATTAATTTGTTTATTGCAGAGAAGGATTATTCTACAAGTTTGGGCACAAAATTTTTAAACAATGCGGTCACTTCCACATACAGCACCATAGAAGGGTTTTTATCTCATGATCTAAGTGTGGGTTGCCCAATCCGGGAGCTGGTTTCTCCTTGCTTGCAAAATCAAGTGCATTCTGATGGGGTTATACAAGTAGATGTTGGTAATCATATGTTGGGCAATGTTTACATGAGTCATCCAATTGAATAAGCATACAATGAAGAATGGATTTTAGAGCATAAAATCATATCCAAAGAATTTTTATATGATTTCATTCTTATCAATTTGATCACAAGTAGGTAGTTGGTTGTTTGTGAGCTCCTCATTCATTAACCATTATTTTGTATTGGCAGCTACTTCTCCCAGCTTGTGAATAGATTTTCCTGATCATCTTGGAGTCACTTGAGGTAGGATATTCCTACCATGTACATATTAAGGGTTTTTTTATGCTAATAGTGTAGTTTTCTTTCCTATTTTGTTTTGTTTTTGGCTTGCCCTGGCTCTTTTTCCTTTGTCTTCCTTCACTCCATTGCCCAATGGATTTAAGCACTGGTCCATGGTTGAGATTTTGGGTCCCTTGCTTTGTCCTGTGCAGTCCTCATCCTCGGTCAACGCCTGTTGTTACCCCTTTAATTTTTGAAACTTCATGAGTATCATTTTTTTAGGTTTCAAGTCATTATGGGAACTTAGTTTAGGTTCTGTAGCTTATGGGACACCCAATTGGCCAATCCCCGATGGTTTTCAACGTCAAAGTATTGTTTCATAAAAAGGGCCCCATCCTTCGTATTATCATAAAGTCACCTTAGTCAGAGTTTTAGCCTATAATATCTTTTGGGATGTGACCCTAATTTTAACTCGATTCACCAATCACCTAATACTCCAACCCCCAATACTAGTCAGTCCTATGGAGTCCATCAAAGGGGGTCCTCACAAGTCCATAATATTAGTCGATCACACTTTTAGGATAATATTGCACACACCTAAATGGTTCCATCCTTCAAAATTACTGATCACCCAATCTTCTAATGCTCTAATGCTCTAATGGTTTGGGGTGATCCCATAATATTGGTTTACAAGTTTTTGGCCAAACTGGACATTGAACTAATTTTTTCTAATTAAATCTTCACTTTTCGACACCTAGAGCAAGTAAACTGTGAGGAATTTAAAGATGATGCAAACTAGTGATTTGTGATGTTTTGTCTATAGATTCTAAATATATTTTTTTCAAAAATTTTGGAATCAGATTGCACTTCTTTTTCCATCTCCTTCAAAAACTAGTTTTTTTCAATAAACACTATTTTTAGGGAGTGATGCTCACCGTATAAGACATAACCTCATTTCCATGAAGGATAATTTTTTTTTTTTTTGAATTTAGAATTGTAATTATGATATCTAGTGCTTCCAATTGGTTTCATAGTGTTTTATTGATTTTTTTTCCTTAATCAAGTTTTGAAGTCAAACCAATTACAATTCAGACATACATGGACCATATAACATATAATTTTTTTTGTATGTATCAAAATTCAAAAAAAAATTGTTGGTCAAGGACTTCAATATCTGGTGCAGTCATATTTTTCAAAAAAAAAATTGATAATCTTCTATTTTTCCACATGTGTAGAATAGAGAGCTTGATTTTTGAGGAAACACCTACATTCACGAGAAATTAAAAATAAATAAAATAATTTAATTTAATTTAATTTATATTTATATTTTTTTGGAAGTTATAATAAGGACTACATACTTACAAAAAATAAATTTTAAATGAATTCATTTGATCCCCCAAAAGGTAAATCAAAAGTGGATTTTTATCAGCATTTTGATAGGTGTAAAGGAGACTCCATAATAGGTATGGTTTAAAACTAGTGGTGTTCTATCCAAGGGGGCTTGGTCTAAGGTGGTTTGATCAAACCATATTTAATTGGAATCCTTTAAATGGAAATTTTCAAGTCTTAAATCATTATATTTTCTAAAAATATGTAATTTTAGCAAAAATCAGGATATCCCAAAAAGTGTAAAACAGTATTGTGGCAGCAACCTTTGTTTGGTGGGACTTGGTGGTATTGGTGGAACTTGAACTTGAGTCTCCCCGATAGGGTGATTATTTGGTGTGTGGAGTGCTCATCAGTGGGACTCCTCCATTTAGGTGAGAGTAGATCTAAGGTCTCAATGATGGAGCAATAGGCGAGCTCGGTAACAAATGTAGTACGATTCTTGCAGGAGTCATTGGCGGTGGAAAGCAACACATGGAAAAATGAGATTCCTTGGATTTCCAAATCGTTGTTGTGGAAATAGATTCCATTGGTTCACTTTATGAGCTACTGATAAAGATGAACAATCAGATGTTTAGCCAACTCCAAAAACTTCAACTTGAGAGTGAGAACATGTATGGCTAGCCAAAAAGGAATAAGATAACTATGTGTACTGTTGCATTGCTAGCCTTTGAAGATCCATCATCTTCACCTATTGGAGAAATTATAATTATGGGAAGCACCATTTTGTAAGGGAATAAAAATCTTATCTTATTAGGAAGTTGGTTTGTCTAGATGCCATAATATTTATCTACCATATAGCTGATAAACTCTATGTAATTACATATTATATGATATTAATATAACTATAGGCTCTTGCCTTTTTCTGAAAAAAAAAGAATAAATAAACTGTGTCCTCACCCAAATGTAGGTATTCCATTTTTCCACTCCAACATGATTGGACATTATACATTATTTATCACCTACATAACTAGCAGTCGCATGCACAGGCATGCAACAATCAGCCGATAGGGGTCTTTTGTGATGGGCTATCCAAATGGTTAGGAGGGTAGAACCTTTTTTTTGTGATGGAATGTGAAATCCTAACAATCTATAATAGCTATAAATGTTTGTTTGGTTGGAGAAACATAATGTGTCTTGACAAGTGAATAGAAATCGATATGAAAATTGACTAGTAGAAGTGTAAAGTAAAACCAAAGCTCATGATGAATGAAATGCATCAGTTACAATGTATGAAACAAGTAATCATGAGTAACTTTTTTTTAATTAGGTCATGTAATATTTAATAATTTTAGTTACAATAGCTATTAACTATTAATTTTATTTAATACTATTAGAAATATAGGAAATTAATTGTCAACAAATAGAAGTTTTAAATTTCTTTAAAAATGGAAACTAAAAAATTAAATCAAATATAAAATTTAAAATAATTGTTTTTTCTATCAACAATATTTTAGTTTTATATTTATTAGCAACAAATTCACATGTATATTGTCACTTTTTGTGTAGGTTATTCAATCAATTAATTATTTAATTTTGAAATACATGGAAGATTTTTGTAAGGGTCATCACCCATGCGTCCAATTACTAATATTGGATTAAAATAGTACACATTTTTTTCAACAAAGAAAGATGCTCAATATTGAATACTTTTTATAATTAGTATTATTCCATAGTTTTAGAAATTAAAGTTTTAGTATGCATGTTTTTTTTGGAAATCTAAGTATAAAAGGTTTAAAAGTAGTGAATTACAAGGCAATTCAGAATAAAAATTCATTTTTTTAATGAATGATTTCATAGTGCAACTGAAGAGTCAAATTAGATGAATAAATGATGAAAGTCTCTAGTGCATTGCTACCACTTGGTGATACATAAGAAGCATCTTGTTACAAACCATGTTTTCTACACATGTGTCTATGTAAGAAAAGATATATGGCATGAAAAGCCAAACCAATAAACCCATGCTTGTTATCCACCCTACCATATTGGAATCATGGAGCCTCGAGGACCCTACCCAAACCCCTAAACAAAAGCAACATGAAACGTCCACTAAAAATTTTGTGGAGTTCCATTATACATTACAAAATATCAAAGTTGGGAAAAACAAACATCATGATTTTGGAATTGTCATGTATGCTTTAGCCTAGCACCTGCAAATAGAAGGAGAGGTATGTCAGTGGATAAGGAAACAAGATGACAAAGGAAGCATCCAAAATTAGTAAATATATAGCTAAAATCAACAAACATAATTAGAAAGTAGAAATAATGAATAATATTTACAAGGGTGTCACCAAATCTATTTATTGATAATAAAAAAAAATTTGCACTTACATGTACTATTGGTGATGTTTGACAACCGTAAGGAGCATTGGATTGAGTTGTTTGACCGTCAAACAATTTGAAATAATAAATTTAGAATATAGTAATTTTGTTGGATGTCTATTGTATCTATGTAAAATTATAAAAGAAATCATATAGATTTAACAAAGATATATATCAATATAAATTTTATGTTGCAAGTTCTTATATTTGTATTGCATCAGTAGGATGTATATGTAGATATGTGCATGTGAATCATGTACACATATAATAACCAAGAACCAGAATAGGAAACCAATTTTTTTGTGGAAAAAGAATCATAGACTTGACTTGAAAAAAGAGTCTAGTTCACGCATTCTATTTCTGCATAGCACCTCTTATACAGTTTTTCCATATATATATTCAATATCTACTAAGAAAGAACATACCTTGAACCTTGTATCAATATCTTTGATGATATTCCTTTTTGCCTGACCTACTTGAAGGTCACTATGATTAACTGCTCAGGTCTGTTTATGCAAGGTCATTGGTTTGATAGCAAACTGATTAGAAATTGTTTAATGCTAGATTGAAAACTGTTGTTATCCAGAATGTGCAAGTCATTTAATGTATATATATATATATATATAATGGCTATTTGGATAATGCAACTTAAGCAAAATATACTTTCCCACACTTCTACATTCAATATTACATTTACTTTTTCTAACCGCATTTACTTCATCTACTGCCATAGTACAACAAACACATAATGCATTAAGCCTTGGGTGAGCAAACACTTACCATATACAATTACTCTATTTGTTAGCAAACTACCAAAAACATGGGAACCAAAGTAAAATAAAAAAGATGGTAGCTCAATGAATGTGCAAATGTATATATGCAAACACAAGAATAAATTATGTAGTCATTGACAATCTACAACATCCTCTTTGTAAGGATTTCCACTTAAATCAAATAGAAGGATACCAAGGGACTAATTGTACAGAATGTGTATAACACCAAAGATGTATAGAGCACAAAATGTTGCAGTGTGGGAAAGTATATACCAAAATATGCAAGAAAATATTTTGATTTAGTTGCATTGTCAAAATATCCATTCTAGCATTATGAATATGTGCTCCAAAATATGCAAGAAAATATATTGATTCAATTGCATTTCCAGAATAACCATTTTGGTATTATGAATATCTTACACATACTATACGATTAAATTTTTTTTCTTAACAAATAGAAATTTCAAACAAACAGCGTATCAGCTAAAGATATAAAGTTGAATAGATCAAAGAACTATTACAATAACACTTAAAAGCCACCAAACACATTTTTTAGAGATTGTTTCGTGATATAATTGTTGTCATAGCATTAATAAAATACTATTCAAAGTGGCTCTTTCAACAATGCAATTTAATCAATATAGTTCCTCGCACATTTTGCAACATGAGTGTTAAAAACCTCCAACCTACTATCAAAGGGAACAATAAGTAGAGACCGAAAGGCATGAACAGTAAATTAATCATTTATGAAAAATAGCCATGTAAAACATACACATATATATGCATGTAAACACATAGACATATATATACATGTATACATATATACACATATATACATGTATACATATATACACATATATACATGTATACATATACATACATATATACATGTAAACATATACATACATATATACATGTATACATATACATATATATATATATACACACACACAAGTATACACACGTGTATATATATGAAATTAGTTTGGTGGTTGTTACATAGTAAATGTCTTTTTAATAGCACTTTTATACTTTCGCTATTTTGTCTATAATATATATATATATATATATATATATATATATACATTCAATTTGTGTGATAAAACACTTACCATTCAAGTTCCTTGTATCGAGGACACCAACTCCACCATGACCAACCCATGTAATTACCAAGGCCCACATTGGCACAAGAAAACCCAGTCAAGTAATTGTCGTTGGTTGTCTTGTGTTAATATGTTTGATGATATTCTTTTCCCCTCATCTATTTGAGTATCAATAAGTTTCATGATATTATTTTCCACTCATCTGTTTGAAGTTGCCTATAATAGATTATTCTATTTTTCTTGTAACAAGGATTGTTTTTAAGTTTTAAAATTATAGAATCTTTGCTATGGTTTTTTTACCGTGGGCAGAATATGTTATATGTCTTGTATCAATATGTTTCATGATGTTCTTTTTGACTTGGCTCTCTCAGCAATACAACTAGAGAGCACGAGGAACAATAATGAAAGAACAAAAGACATAAGCAATAAAATAGTCTTCTATGAAACCAATAGTAGAATGGCTCTTTCAATAATGCAACTTAATCAATATATTTTTTGGCATATTTTGCAGCACATTAGTGTTAAAACCATGTGGCCTACTATGAAAATAAATAATAAGCAGAGAACAGAAGACATGAATCATTAATTAATCATTTATCCAAAGCATAATGAAGCTTTGTGGATGGATCTCCAGTTCAAAAACATGAGGAAAAAGGAATACCATGGAATATATCAATACAAGATTCAAGCTATGTTCTTTGGTAACAAATATTGAAGACAAGTAGAGAAATTGTATAAGAGGTGTTATGTGCTTATTATTCCTTGTTATATGGTTGTATCTTTGATGTTATACCCATTTTGGAGGGTTGAAAGAGATTATCCTTCTGTATGGATGGAGAAATTACGGTTAAATGTTCTTGCATTTGTCAAAAAATATGGATAGGGATAGTATTTTTTCCATTGTTTGTTTATTGTTTGTAGGTATCTCTGCGCACTTTTGCATTTATAGCCATTAGCATAGGAGAAATTGCAGATTAAGATAGTAGTGAAAGAATATATATATATATACATGAGAGGGTTAACATGAGAGCATAAACATTCTAGAGATAAGAGTAGTTTTATAGCTGTGAAGTATTATTCTAATATCTCTTTTACAATTTCTCTATTTTCCTGGGTTGACTACGAAAGAGCATCACTCGAATTTTAAATTCACAGCTCAACTCTGAGAAAATTGCTTATCTTGTATTAATATGTTTAATGTGGGTTTTAAGACATAAGAGAAAGAGAATATCATGAAACATATTAATACAAAACAAGCAATCAATGCAACAACTATTATTCACCTATCAGCTATTTGTTTGAAATTTCCATTGGGGTTTCCATAAAAGGAAAGTATAGGAGCATGGGAAAATATAATTTGAACAAAACACTATATTTATTGTAGTCAAGTGCTTGTAATAATTTGTGCATGAATTTTTATATATAGAAAAAAATATATAGAGGGTATCTAGCCATGGAGGGAGAAAAAAATTGAATGTATAAATCAGGAAAATATAAATATGTAAAACAAACCTTGTTTACACTTATAGCTATGGCTATCTTTCTAGGATAAATTGTTCAACAAACGGGCTACATTTATGCTTGTTGATCTATCTTTGCATTGAGCCCAACATAATACTACTACAAAGCAACATTTTATATTATTATATCAAAATACATGTCTAAAATTAGATAAGTATGGAATGAGGAAAACGCATTGTGGAATGGCTTACTACAAGAACAGGAGCAAAGATGTCACAAGCTACAGAGCGGGATAGCTACAGAGCTCTCCAAACTAGCACATAAGAGAGGTGAATGGTAGTTTCTTTGAGTATTCTTCTATGAAAAAAACACCATAGTGTGTCATTTCAAAAGGGACGCAAAACAATTGACATCCTTATATTAGAAAAATGAATATTACATGCATTCATTTGCATGCAATTGTGCAACAATGCCAGGATGTATCAACTATCACATGAGCGAGCACCTACCATTCTGTGTCTGTTGAGTGAGGCACAATCACGAAGCCACATAGTGAATAAACTCCATGATCATTGTGAACATTCCCAAGAAATCCATGACAAATAGCATGGAATTTTATCATGTATCATGGAAAAGAAAAGTAATGTAGACAAGAGTATATATTTTTCAATGTAATATATAGGAACAATGAAATAGTGAAATGGTTAAAAAAGAATTTTGTAGAAAAACACTTTTAGCTATTTGAATCAAATAAAGCTAATAGAAAAGGTAACAGGAAGAAATTAAAATCTATGGGAGCAAAGCGCAAAGGAAAAATGTGAGAACTCAACGTATATAGGTTGTGGGAATATAAAACAGATTATGGTTGCAGGATTTTAAACTTATTAGTCAAATAGAAGACATTTTTTTTAGAATGCATCTACAGTATGTGCATATATAGTTTAATATTTTGGAATGTTGTAAACACATTATTGACTTATAGAAATTTTGGCTTCTAGTTATTGTTTTGAATATGCAAAAAGAGTGTATTGTTTTGAATGCCATATACTGAAAGCATCACACAATGAAATCTTAGAACAAGAAGTCAATAGATTAATAGAATAGAATCATCAAAACATGTGACCAACCTATACAAGTTGTACCCTCTAGTTATTATTGCTTAGTATATTTATGCATCTTTGGCATTATACCCATTTTTCACAAATTATTACTTGGTATGATTTATAAAAATTCAACTTACAAAATGCTTGAGAAGATGATGGCACACAGGCTAAGGTAGATGCAAGAACAATTTTCTTCGAGGCTTTTTTGTAAGTCGGGCTATGAGGTGGGAGCAGAAGCATTTGGTGAGGGCTGTAGATGGTATCAAGCCTAAAGTATCTCTCAAATGAGAAAGTTGGATCAATAGGGAGTATGCCAATTGATTTAACACGAGAAATAGCTGTTAAAGTCAACCCTTGCCTCTCTTTGCTTCCTATGTTTATTGTTGCTCTATCCAATGTTAAGCCTTGTGCTTTATGTATTGTGATTCCCCACATGCCATAGTGAGTGGATTTTTTTTTTTACTCCCCTGACTTATAGTTGGGATGGGGATGTCTCTTGGATTTTTTGGGTCCCATGGTGGATCAATATAATTTTGGAAGTGGACAACAACATAGTCGGGTGGGTTTGGCAGTTTACAATGTGGATTGTACACAATAGTTGTAACAACACCAAGGGATCCATTCACTAGGCCAGCTTGAATCCACAAATATGTTGTTTGCATCACCTATTCACCAATGCAAAGTAGCAATTCTGGGAGAAGTTGGTTATCATATCCATGAACATATGCCTGTTGTTGTGCCACTCAAGCAATTCTAATGGCTATGGATAAACTTAACTACTTGATCATTTTTTTGTTGTGGAATGTTACCAAGTCATTTGTGGAAAAAAAATGTGTAGGAACATCAAATTGTTCTCTTTTTATGGATGAGATAACTTTATTAGTTTGTTTCATAAGCTCTTCCTAGTCATTGTGGAGAGCCTCACCATTTCTTATATGGAGAAGGATTTCTCAAAACTTTTACTGCGAAGGGTTCTCTCCTTTTTGGCAAAAAATAGTGTCTAATGTTATTGAGACCATGAAAGTGTGCCACAAGGCTACTGTCGACGAGCATGAAGCATAAATTGGCATATCCATGATGGGTGGAAACTAGGAAAGATCACAAACAAGGATCATAGAGACACTGCAAAATGGCTCCCTCTGGTTATGTGGGAATGCTTGGTGCAACTAGCTATCTATTTTTAGTAGCAACTTTGGGCCTAGAAAACTCATTTCATCGATCAAAATGTATTGAATATACTTAAATTGTTCTTGGAATATTGTCAATTGTTTCCCTTGTAAAGGATTGATATCCTTTATGGGAATCTAAAGTGTTGTATGGATTGTAGATAAGCATATGTTGTATGCAACAACACCTACAAGAGAAAATGTTAGCAAGTAGCTATTGGATCCAACAAAAGAGGTGTTTATTTATTGCCGAATATAATTTATCAAAAATAATTTTCCAGTGCTAGTTGTCCCTTGAATGATCATGTGGAGAGGGGCTTTGGGTGAAGGCCGCATGCGATGGGACTAGATTATTTGAAGGGACAATTGTTGTTTTGGTGAAAGTTGATGGGCTGACATATCTACAGGGAAAAATTGTACCATAGCTTGCTCACATTGTGCCTTCATTGATGGGATGAACTGCAAAGCAATATTATGGAGTTGTTCAGGTACATGGTTTGTATTCCATGGATGGTTCATATCAAACTCCTAACTAACCAATAGTTCAAGATGATTTATACTAAAGTTAGTAGTAGCACCAAGTCGAGAGAAAACTTCCCATTCATATTCATCCATAGAAGGTTGATGGTTTAAATCATCAGTATCACTATCATGTTCTTCTTCAATTATGGGTGTAATTGGAAGTCTAGTAACATGCCAAGGATGATAACCGACCATTTTTAAAAATTTCCAATTTTCTATTATCTCTTGTTTGAGAAGACCTATATCTATTTGTATGTTTTGGAAAGGTTTGTATAACATAAGTTTAGTCCAAAAAAATGTCTCAAATATCTTTGTATATGTTCAATGGGAGCAATCTTGAATAACAGGTAGACAAGGACAACTACAGGCTGGTGCTTTGGTTTCCATTTAGCCTTTTTTGTGCTTTTGTGAGTGTGTATATAGGCGGATCAAGTCAATTAGGGATACAACACCTAGCTCTAGAGGCCTCTACATATAGCAATGAATATAGTTTTTTGGAAACTCTTCATCAATATCATCTTTGTTTATATGGAACCATGTCTTTTTTCCAACATTCAAGCGAACGTATCGTTAGCTTGAAGTAAGAAGAGGCAATTTTTTTAACATATGGCACGTCTCCTATGCAGAGATGTTGTGTTCCACAAGAATATTCATCATGAATTTTTGGTATGCAACCAGTGCTCTATCCTCAACTATATTTGTATTTGCAGGTCTTTTTAACATATCAAGATATTTTTTTAATTTTTTCTTAGATTTAGCTACATATTTAGAAATATAATTCAAAACAATTTTCCTAGAAACGACTGGCTGGCAGTCAACATTGGCATGCCAAATTGAAAGCATGGCTGGGCTATGAATATCTAAGTGATCATCATTTATTGTTGGTTTGTAGGATTTGTTAGAATCAACATCAGATGTCAATGTAGATGTAAGTTGTTGTTGCCAAGGTGCTTTATAACAACATTGCAATTTCTCTCATTTTCTCCTTAAACAAGTATATTCGAAGCATTTTGTGTGCCTTTGAACTGTGTTTAGCAAATATTCATAATCTATGATTGGATCATTGATAAGGATCTATCTCTTCAGAACAATGATACATTTTAAGCAATATTTGTGCAAGGAAACATGGATTCCAAGTTGAAACGTACCTATCAAAAAACTCCCTTGCCATGGTAATGTCATGGTCATTGGACCAATCAAGAGTATCCATGTCAGGAGCTTCTAGAAGCCATAAAAAATGATGCACATGTGTAGAGCCATGATGTTTCCTTTCATATCTATACCAATAATCTTTTGCATGCAAAATATTTTCAATCACCTCCTCATGGAAAATTGAGAATCTATGATTTAGATAAAAGGATGTTATATGTGGATTCTGAACAACACTATCTATTAGCATTTTTGTTGAAGGATCCATTGCTAAACGAGCTATAGAAGAGAGAACATTTTGTAGGTCGGCCCATTTTGTGACTGCACAGGTCAAAGTGAAAAAATGGGTGGGTATGTCAAGTTGTTCGATCATGGTGGTCAGTTGGGCCTAAAAACAGTTCCAAAAAGAACGGGTCCCACACAATGATGTGCCAAAATGCATCAACTGCTTGGCTATTTGGCAGTCAAGAGTAGCTTGGAGTTGTTGGCCCAAAACAAACAATGACTTGGGGATTTTTTCCTCTAGATCTACCCAAACAAAAACAAAAATAGTTGGTTGGTTGTGATGTCTCATAATCAAGTTGTAGAGAAAATATCTAAACCTAACATGTTTTCCAAATCTATGGTCAAAATATCTCATTAGGTGGAGGGCATATTCGCGTAGGGGAATTTTAATGTTTCTCGATTGAAGGGGAAGTGTTGCTCTAGTGGGGAACAATGTTGGAAAGGCCATTGAAAATAAACCTTCAATGTTGTATTCATTAACAGGAGAAGAGATAATTTCAGGCCAAGATAATATATTTTGCTCTCTTTTTTCAATTTGTAAGACATATTTTATTGCTTATAGCTCTCACCTAGCATTTGGTAAGGAAGGAAAAAATGATGAAAAGTTTGAAGAGCCATTTTCTTCTTGACCAACATTTGTTGAGCTAGTTGATTGAATTAGCTCTTCATCTAAAACTTGGTCTATTCTATGCAAGAAATTGGACACATCAACAACATTAGGTAACATATTAAGACTCAACATCAATCTCAACATCATTGTAGTATTTGTCATACTGAATTTTGTATTTCAATGCATCCTTGACATGATGTTTATAAACATAAAAATCATAATTCTTGCCTTCAATGGTGGTCCTAGGAACAATCACGACCTCAAGGTCTTGTAGTTGGTGCATAAAAAGGTTTTCTATGCTGGAGATATCCTGAGGGAAGCTTATCATGTGACCACTATATTTAAATTTTCCTCCTCTAGTGTAGGAGACCTGTAGAATTGGAGCCACCCTAGCAATAAGCATTTCAACCTGTGTTAACTTTTTGAGTAATAATGGTTGTGGGCCTGGGTCCATGCCATTTGCAAAGCTGAAGCGATGGACACCTTTTTCAAAATAACAGCTTACACATGTGGCTCCTGACCCTGACATTCGAGTGCACAACCCCTATGTATCTTTCCCTACATATTTGGCAAAGAAAAAGGATGGAAAGTGCATCTATATAGTGTCAAAATCACCTTACCACAACAAGGAAGCTTTCATTGAATATTTCTTGGAGATGTTGTTCCTGTGTTGGTGCAACAAGGGAGTTTCTCTGAGATTGTATATAAGGCATGGCATTTTCCTTTGGAATTGGTTGTTGCAAAGGAGGACTGTTAGCAGTCTAATGTGTAGGTGTGGTTGTTGCAGTTAGCCTTTGTTACAAGTATTTTTTGCGACACTTCATGGTATTTCCTCTTTATGTTGCTTGTAGTACAAATAGTTTACTTTTTACCCTTTTTAAATTCAACAATTGATTGCATTGTGTAACATAAATGTGCTTGTACAGCCTACGAGTATACATGCAAGCTCAAGCACATTAGGATATATGAATATACATGTATAACCATAGATATATTTAAAGTAGCAATTACACATAAACATATAACAGTATATATGTGTATCCATGTGTAAATAATCTATATCTGTGAATGATCAAAAAAGGAATAGCATAGCTTGAAAATTAGAATATATTAAATTGTAGTGAAATCTTGTTCCTTTCCTAAAAAAATATGTTTAGGGTTAGTATTTTTATTGGCCTCCATTTATTTTTTTAGTTATCTATATGCATCTTTTTCGTTGGACACATTAACATAGGAACAATTGCAGATTATGAACATGTTGGATATAAAATTAGTTTGCAAGCTGATAAGTGTTATTGTAAGTCTTATTCTTTCTAATATATCTTACAATTTGAAATGACTCTTTCAACAATGCAATTTAAGCAATATACTTTCTCGCACTTTTTGCAACACATTAGTGTTAAAACCCTCCAACCTACTATTGAAAGAAACAATAAGCAAAGATCGAAAGGCATGAACAATAAATTAATCATTTATAAAAAATACCCATGTAAAACATGTATATATACACATGTAAACATATAGACATATATATGCATGTATACATATGAGTATGTGTAGGATCATCATGGAAAAAATAGGCCCTTAAGTGGCAAAAAATTCAAAAAAATCAGAGTTAGGAAACTTGATGTAAAAATTTGAATAAGTTATCTCTATTATTTCAAAATTATGTAAGAATAGAATCTGTAGCAAATTAAATGTAGTTTCTAAACTACTAGGTTTATTTAAAAAAATAATAATGTATTTGGTAAAATTTTGAAATTTCAATGCAATAGCGCTTAAATTTGAGGGAAAAAATAAGTAGGTGTATGTCTGACCACCCTAACCACAATAAAATGATAATATTTTTTTATAAGATTTTGTATATAAGTAGAGGACTCATGTCCCGATGTGATGCATATTTTTTTGTAATTTTTTTCCAAGTAAATAATTAATTATAAATTTTTTATTACAACTTTTAAAAAATATAAAACCTCGTCTATCTGACCACCTTAACTTGGTCAAAACTTCATGAAACTCATTTTTTTTTTAATCCTATAGTATGTGAAGCATAGAATGTGACGCATGTTTCAGATTCAAAAAATGTGATACCGTTTGAAAGCTATAGATTTTTTCAATCAGTCTATCAATCAGGACTTTACTTGTAATTCAAATAGAAAATGAATAATAATTATTTATTAAATTCAAAGTAAAGCATAATCTATATTAGTTGAAAGCTGAGAATATCCTTTAAAAACCCTTTTTGTTTCATCAAATTTTGATCAAGAAAAAGTCGTCAGCCACATACCCTACACATACCCATCATATCGCCACTTTTTGGCCCATCATGATCCTGCACATACCAATATACATGTATAAAAACATGTATATATACTTGTATACATATACATACATTATCCATATACAACAACATACATATGTACATACATATACATACATACATATACATACAAATACATATAGGACTTGGCAGCCTCGGTACAAGGGAGCCTGGAAGGCAAGTGTTTTTTCATGTGAGGCTTAATGCATTATTTCGTTTCTACACAATGGGAGCAAGCAAAGTAAATGTGGGCAAATGGAGTAAATGCAATATTGAATGTTGCAGTGTTAGAAACTATATTTTGATTAAGTTGCATTGTCAAAAGAGTCATTGTGCCATTAATCTCATAGCAAATGGGAAAAATCTATTGTCTACATATTTGATCTATCATATTATAGTATCTGTTTTTGCATATACATAGACATAGACATATGCATATACATACACATGCATATACATACACATACACATATACATATGCATACATGCATACATATACATACATATACATATACAAACATATACATACATATACACATACATATACATATATATAAATAGACATATATACACATATACATACATATACATATACATATACAATATTGATTTTTTGCGGTGTCAGAAACTATACTTTGATTAAGTTGCATTGTCAAAAGAGTCAGTGTGCCATTGATTTGATAAAAAATGGACAAAATTTGTTGTCTTCATATCTGATCTATCATATTGTAGTATTTGTTTTTGCATATGCATAGACATACACATATGCATATACATACAAATATACATATACATACAAATATACATATACATACATATATATATACAAACATATACATATATATACATATACATATGCATATATACATACATATACATTATATATACATAGACATATATATACATATACATATATATACACATATACATACATATATATATATACAAACATATACATACAAATGTACATATAAAGGAAAGGGATCCTTTTATATGCTAGAAAAAAGGAAGACATATCTACTTCCACATCTATATGCTTTGTCAAGATGACCCATGTATATATACACCTTAAAGCCAACAAAACTGGAAACAATAATACTAAATTTGCAACAGGTATAACAAAAAGGAAAATTATACTTATGGAATCAGGATCTGAAGGTTGGGGAAGCATGCCCTCAAAACCGGACTCTATAGTGGCACCAATGGGTGTTGCCAACAAATCAATATTGGGGGACTCTGCAAACCCATCCACAAAGCCCATTTCCGTAGACTCAGTTCTAGTAACTTATTTGTAGGGACAAAATGTTACAATTTGAGTTCACTAATTGACAACTCTATTTCACAATTAAAAAAAAAAATTAATGTATTGCAACATCCCAATGGTAATTGGTAGACAACTTAGAAATATCAATTTATAACCATTCAAATTTTAATACTATTGAAATAACACGATATACAACAACACGAATAGAAATCCAATTTTAATGTTGTGCAAACATTAGGGGATACATCAACAAGAAAAAAAATGATAAATGCAAATGCATATACCCCTATATGTATCTCTTTATCTTTGGGGCTGCTTATATGTGTATCAATGTAGTCTTTTATTATTTCCATATATGTGTATTCATGTAATTTTTTATTTTTCTATGTAATTGCAACAATGATATGGTGCAATAATTTGTCCAAAATGCACATACCATCATAGGCTTAATTATAAATTCGGTCTACATTGCTTGGTATTCATGTTAGAACACAATGATCTATTGAGAGGGGGGTGAATCAATAGATATTAAAAAATTTAGTTATTCAACCCTTTTTCAGATTCAATCTTAACTTCAAATGTGCAGATTGAAATACTAACAGATATAATAGCCACAAGCACAAGAGAGATCAACACATAACACAATATGTACGTGGAAAACCCGAGATGGGAAAAACCACGACGAGAAATGCTGCTAGGGTCAATTGTCCTAATCCAGCCTCACAAGCTTCAAAGTTCAATTACAATGTTTAGGGATGCAACCCAAGGAAGCAAAAATTCCCTATTTAGAAGCTACAACTTCAAGGATGCTATTACACCCTATTCTGAGCTACAATTCCGTGCAAAATGGAGGCTACAACCTCGTACAAAGTTTTGCAATATAATATGCATAAAATGGTTCTACATAACCTACAATGCATCAATTCAGTACATAAGCTCTCTCTCTCTCTTTGTTCTCCCTTACTCCAATGTAACTAGCTACATGAATTTTCAGATTTTGCTTTCTATTATAGTTCACCTTCCTCTACATTCAAATACTCTCATTCATTCTCTATATCTCAATAATTCCCCTCATTCAATTCATATACATTGGAATCATTGTTAGGGTTTTTCACCTACTTCCATAATTGCTAGAGCATCATTCCCAACACATACTATCCATCTCATCAAAAATCACCATACCTCTGCATCGAGTCACACAACATTTTATTCTATAACAGAGAATTTTCTAAGAATAAAATTTTGTCAAACCCTAGAATCTGATATGCATTTAATGCATTCTTGCAATCATTTGATCTAATTCGATCTTTAAATATTTTGCAAACCATGCCACCGCTTAACAAATCAAATCTTCATTTACATGGTCGTTGAGATAGTTGGAAAAATTAATTCTTTTTGTTGTGTCAGTTTTCAAACCAAACCCTTATTTACACTTGACATAGTCATTTCAAATCTTTGCATTCGAACTTTGGCTATCAATCGACACCTTCGCGCCTTGATCCTATGATCAACATTCACTATTGTGTCTTTAAACCCTGGCCGTTAGATAATCAATCACTTAAACCACCGTCGTCAATCTATCATATCATCCAGTCATTGGGACTTCATTCAAACTCCCACCAATACAAGTAGGTCACACTAATATGCTTGCCATGTTATCTAACCAGGCCCACAACCTACATGTCATCACCACATCATTCACAACACCAATGAAAAATGACATACTGAACAATCATTCATTTCCATCTGTTAACCATTATAACACTCAGGTCCCACAATCGACGTCATACTCCTATCCCATTTCTCAAGTGGTCCCCACCATCCACGCAACATCCATGTCACTACCATATAGCTAACATCACCATCCATGTAGATAAGGTCCCACCAAGACACGCATCCACAACTTGTGCAATTTTGGAGCATCAAAAGGAAATCTACAATATTCTCAACACATCTCCCAAAAGAGACTTAAATATTAACTCCTTTCAAAATGACTAAGTGACTTCGATGAAAATAATAGCACCCAATGCATCATTCCAATGTGGGGTCCACATGTTGTCGTCACATGTCCACGTCATCGCCATGTCATAGCTCAAACCCATCATGAAACTTGTCTGCATCGCCATTAAGGCTGAGTCCCACATGGAGTGCTTCCATACTCCTTATCGCTCCATCACTTAGTCGCCAAGTTGGGAAGTTTCAAAACTTGAGAACCTCAAGGTTAGTAAAACTTAGAACCCCATGATACCATTCACTTTCATCGACAACAAGGAGATCGCTAAGTCGGAAGGTTTCCAAACTTGAGAACCCCACAACATAGATTAGAAAATATTGGAACTCTGTGACTCCATTCATTTTTTCCATCCTTATCACTCCATTAGCTAAGTCGCCATGTTAGGAGCTTACGAAACTTGAGAACCCCATGACACAGGTTAGGAAAACTTGGAACTCTGCGACTCCTTAAAACTTTGGCCTTAGATTAAGAGCATGAACCAATGATGAGGAAATTTTCATTGACATCACAACCTACCCAATAATTGTCTGAAAAGCTCTCGAGAAACCCAGTCAATATGCCAACAATCTCCCTTACATGATTTGCACTTTTGACATCAATGACAACAATAGTCCAACAATTCAATATTATGGACAAAACATTTATGCAAAATAACCATGTAAAATGACTTACAAATTCCACAACACAATAGTTTGAGAAACCTCAATTTTGTTATAGAAAAAACTTGAGGGAGACAATTCTCACAATAGTTTAATATGCAAGCAACACCACAAGGACTCTTTCGATAATGCAACTTAATCAATATATTTTCTTTCCTTAAAAACAAAAAAACAACAATTAGCAATTTGTTATGGGGAGCTTCAAACAGATGAGGGAAAAAGAATATCATGCAACATATTGGTACAACACAAGCAATATATGTAATAGTTGTAAGAGCTATTAGGATGATACTCAAGAATTAGACATATGTCGTGCTTGAGTGTTTTCCTAATAGTTCTTTTACGATTTTCCTATTTTTCGATAATATTTAATGCCAAATAATGGAGCTTGAATGTAGAAATTATTAAGTACATATATGCATTGAATTTCCCCTTTCTCAACACATTTATAAACACAAACATATAAGCAGATATATCTATCCATATGTACATATCTATATATCTATTTATATACACATTACTATATCTAAATACATGTGTATAGCATATTTGTTTGTCACTATCTAACTCCTGTGCTTGAAATTTATGAAGGCAAGAAACATCCAAATTGATTTTCCCCTCAATTAAGTGGTTGTGAAGGCTACAAATTAAAACCTTTTTAGTTGCTTATAGCATATTGTTTACTCGGAAGTTTGGCATTAGTATAGGCAACTAAAGAGTTGAATTTGAAGGCTTCTCAGCTAGTCAACTAAGGGAAAATCCAGTCTGGATGCTTACTTGCATTTTCAAATGAGACACAAGGGTCGTGGTTTGTATATATGGATATATATGTCTGCGTACATGTATATTTTTAAATACAGAATAGAAAATTCAATATATATATATATATATACACCAATTGTAGTGCAGTGGCACTGTAGGAACTAAATGCAATATTCAATGTTGTAGTAGGGAAAGTATACTACTAAATATGAAAAAAAAAATATTGATTCAGTTGCATTCTCAAAAGAGCCATTCTGGCATTATGAATATGTTACACATACTACATGATTAAATGTTTCCTTCTCAACAAATAGAAACTTCAAACAAATAGCCTACCATCTAAATATATAAAGTTGAACATATAAAAGAACTATTACAAGAACACTTAAAATCCACCAAACCATTTTTCCCTCCACACCTATACAAAAATATTTTCAACTTGCCAAATCAATTATGTAAGCCCAACTCTTTATGACAATAATTATTTTCTTTAGGTTTCCCTCATGGTGCTAGTTGGTTTTGTGACCATTGCCAAATGCAAATCGAGGAATGCAACTATTGTTATCTTTTGCAGTTAAATCTACAAGACCATTCAACCAACTATTAAATAGATTGCTTATGTTGTGTGAATATGTTTTATAATATTCTTTCCTCCTATTTTCAAGCTCTATTTAATGTTGGGTTTTGATATTCTCTCATTTTATGTGGTTCTTGAGTGTTTTCCTAATAGTTCTTTTACAATTTTCTTATTTCTCTATAATATTTAGTGCCAAATAATGGAGCTCAAATTTAGAATATATGTATGTATATATGTAACCATTAACCTTTGGTGTATTTATTTTGGTGAAGCTACCACTAGTTTGATGTAAATTGCAGAAAAAGACCTATACATGTTGCAAGGCAACTCTAAGTCTACAACATATCCTCTTATTGTTATTAAAGGTATTTTTTGTAAACCTTGTCTTGTATGAATATTTTTCGTGTCGGTTTCCAATCATCTATGATTTATTGGGTTATGACAATAATTGTATGATGTGCTCCTAAATATTTTAATGTAAAAGATACCTTGCCCATTTCTTTAAACTTATAGACAAATAAAAAAATCTAAAACATATTGATACAAGATTCAACCTACATCCTTTGCTGGTAAATATTGAAGAAAAATAGAGAATTGTATAAAAGGTATTAGACCTTATGATGAAAATTAGCTATAGGAATCTCTACCTATAATTCTATCACTATCTAGACAAGGTGTAACACCAATTTCTATGTAACAATTAGTTTCTCAATTGAAAATTCAAGCTGCATTATTTTCAACTAAATATTATAGACAAAGTAGGGAAATTGTAAAATAACTATTAAAAGAACACTTAAAAATCATAGCTAAATCACAGATGACCAGAAACCCACACTAAACATATTTGTATAAGACAAGCAGGCTCTATAAGACTTGGTTTGTCAATTCAAATTTCAAGCCACATTCTTTGGCACCAAACCCATATTAAATAGAACTTGTAAAGCCAATGAGTACCAATAATCTACAGAACCTTCCTACAACGACACAGGCTTAATCAAAAATTTGAGCTACATTGCCTAGCACTAAATATTGTAGACAAATAGAGAATTTGTAAAAGAGATATTACATGGAAAATCATCTTCATGGTTAAGACGATGAAGAACTTGTCAAAAACTTCAAATAGATAAATTGAAAAAATAAAAGAGATATTAGAAACAATAACACTTATCAACCACCAAACTAATTTTATATCCAACATTTTCATAATCTTCAATTGGTCCTATGTTAATGCGTTGAACAACACAGATGCAAATAGATAACCAAAAAAATAAATGGGAAGCAATAAAAATACTAACCCTAACCATATTTATTGAGCAAAGAAACAACATTCAACTACAATTGCTCCTATGGTAATGGGTATAAAGCCAAATATGGACAAAGATAAACTCACTTGCGTCCCAAGTAAGGGCCTGTCCAAAAATATGCACATTATGCGAAAGGTGGACAATGGAAAAAGGAATATCATGCAACATATTGGTACAATACAAGTAGTCTATGTAACAGCTATAAGAGCTAGTAGGTTGGTACTTAAGAATCAAATGTATGTCATTCTCCAGTGTTTTCCTTATAGTTCTTTTACAATTTTCCTATTTGTCTATAATCTTTAATGCCAAATAATGCAAATTGAATTTACAATATATGCATGTATATATGTATATATATGTGTACACATATAATATATATATATATACATACATACATATATACATATATATATACATATGTAGACACATATATATACTCTGTGCATCTTTGCTACTATACACATTTTGTACAATTAGACCCTTGGTATCTTTCTAATTGATTTAACTTCAAATCCTTACAAAGACGATGGTATAGATTATGAGTGGCTACATAATTTATTCCTATGTTTGCATATATACATTTGCACATTGATTGAGTTGCTATGGTTTTGATTTCACTTTGGTGCCCACAATCTTTGTAGCATCCTAACAAATAGAGTAATTGTATAAAAGGAGTTGCATTATCTGGCATTTAGTATTATATAGAAATGTAATGGAGCTATTAGTAAAACATACATACATATATTTATGCATATATACATATCTACACATGTACATATATATATGCATACATACATACATGTATATATATATACAAAAATAAATGTATATATATATGCATACATACATACATGTATTTTATGGGTGATCCCACAATAGTGGTTTACAATTTTTGGCCAAACTGGACACTGAAATAAATTTTTTTAACTAAATCTTCACTTTCGAGCACCTATAGCAGCTAAACTGTGAGGAATTTGAAGATGATGCAAACTAGAGTTTTGTGGCATTTTGTCTGTAGATTCTAAATATAATTTTTTCAAAAATTTTGGAATTAGATTGTACTTTTTTTTCTGTCTCCCTTGAAAACTATTTTTTTTTAGAAAACAACATTTTCAAAAAGTGACGCTCACCATATAACATATAACTTTTTTTCCATGAAGGATAAAATTTTCATTCTTTCGAATTTAGATTTGTAACTCCAATATCTAGTGCTTCCACTTGGTTAGATAGTTTTTAATTGAATATTTTTTCTTTAATCAAGTTTTGAAGTCAAACCAATTACAATTTAGACATAGCACGACCGTATAACACGTAACATTTTTTGTATGTAACAAAATTCAATTCTTTTTTTTTGTTGGATCAAGGACTCCAATATCTAGTGCACTCATATTTTTCAAATTTTTTTTTATAATCTTCTATTTTTCCACATGTGTAGAACAAAGAGCTTGATTTTCGGTGAAAAACCTACATTCATAATAAATAAAAAATAAATATCATAATCAAATTTAATTTAATTAAAATTAAAAAAAATTCGAAGCTTATAATAATGAATGCATACTTACAAAAAATAAAAAATAAATGAATTCATTTGATCCCCCAAAAGATAAATCAAAAGTGGTTTTTTATCAGCATTTTGATAGGTGTAAAGGAGACTCAGTTATAGGTATAGTTTAAAATTAGTAGAGTTCTATCCAAGGGGGCTTGGTCTAAGGTGGTTTGACCAAACCCTATTCAATTGGAATCCTTTAAATAGAAATTTTCAAGGCTTAAATCATTATATTTTGTAAACATATGTGATTTCAACAAAAATCAAGATCTCGCAAAAAGTGTAAACCGCTATTGTGGCAGCACCCTTATACATATGTACACACACACACACACACACACACACACATATATGTAAATATATACAGGCCTAATCAAGAATCCAAGCTACATTAGTGTTATTCTAATACCTCTTTTAAAAAATTCCTATTTCTCTATAATATTTAGTGTGAGGTGATGCATCTCAAATTTTCAATCAAGTTTGCGCCCAGGGTTATACTCTTTTTTACATGGGTGTTTTGCATAGATTATTAATTTATTGTTAATGTCTTCTTGTTATATGTTTATGTCTTTGAGGTTAAACTCATTTTGGTGACTTCAAAGAGATTATCGCTCTTTGCGGGTGCAGAAATTTTAGTTAAATCTTCTTTCTTCCACCATAAATTCTAAAAGAGCTATTATACGACAAATCCTATTCACAACTCAGTTAATGGAAATCCCATTAGAAACTTCAAACAAATAACAAACGCTTTGCATATCTATATAAATGAAATCACTCCTATGTTAATGAATCTAACGACAAAGATACACATAGGAAACTAAAACAGTAAACTAAGCGCAAGAAAATTACTAACCCTAACCATAATTTTTGACGAATGAAACAATATTTTCTCCTATGCGAATGGGTATAAGCCCAAATTTGCACAAAGATGACTACAAAAAATAAACCAGGAACCAAAAAACTACAAACCCTGGCCATATTTTTTGATGAATCAAAGAAGATTTAACTACAATTTCTCCATCCATACAAAACCATAATGGTAGACATGATCCATGGAAGATGACTTAGAGATTCTGGAGAAATACAGTTTTAACATAAATAATAAATAAACCATTTATACAAAACACCCAAGTAAAACAACCTACAAATTATGTAGAACAATAGTTTTAAAACCCTCCAATCTACCATAAATAGAGTTGAGGCTGACAATTTTTGTAATAGTCTGCTATCAATCAAACCAATGAACCATGAATGATGATTTTTAGAATAGTCCACTATGAAACCAACACCACAATGGCTCTTTCAACAATGCAACCTAATCAATATACTTCCTCACACATTACACAAAAAATATGAGCTACATTGGCTAGAATTAATTATTACAGAGAAAAAGAAAAATTGTAAAACAACTATTAAACAACAAATCCTATTCATGGCTCGACTAATGAAAATCTCATTAGAAACTTAAAAAAAATAACAAACCCTTTGCATATCCATATATATACAATCACTCCTATCTTAATCTACAATTGGAAAGTAAAATTACCAACCATAACCATATTTTTTGATGGAAGAGACTAGATTTAACTACAATTGCTCCTATGGTAATGGATATAAGGCCAGAGATGCATAGAGATAACTATAAGAAGAAACCCATGTCAATTTCAAACTTGGTTTAAGTGAGGCCACAAAAGAAGCATTTACTATAGGGGTATGTGCAGGATTATGATGGGCCAAAAAGTGGCGATATGATGGGTATGTGTATGGTATGTGGCTGACGACTATATTTTTACCCAAAATTGATGAAACAAAAAGGGTTTTTAAAGAAGATTCTCAGCTTTCCACCAATATAAATTATTTTTTACTTTGAATTTAATAAATAATTATTATTCATTTTCTATTTGAATTATGACTAAAGTCTTGATTGATCGGCTGATTGAAAAACATCTATAGCTTTTAAACAATATCACCCTTTTTGAATCTGAAACATGTGTCATATTCTATGCTTCACATACTATAGAATTTAAAAAAAAAATGAATTTCATAAAGTTTTGACCTTGAAGTTAAGGTGGTTAGACATATGAGTTTTTATATTTTTTAAAAGTTGTAATAAAAATTCATAATTAATTACTTACTTGGAAAATAATTATTAAAAAATATGCATCACATCAGGACATGAGTCCTCTAATTATATCGAAAATATTATTAAAAAATATTATCATTTTATTGGGTATGTACAGGATCATCATGGAAAAAATAGGCCCTTAAATGGCAAAAAATTTAGAAAAATTAGAGTTAGGCAACTTGACATAAAAATTTGAATAAGTTATCTATATTATTTCAAAAATATGTAAAAATAGAATCTATAGCAAATTGAATGTAGTTTTTAAAATAGTAGGTTTTTTTTTTAAATCTATTCTTAAAATGTATAAGATTTTAGATATAAGTAGAGGACTCATGTCATATTTTTGTAATTTTTTCTAAGCAAATAATTAATTATGAATTTTTTATTACAACTTTTAAAAATATAAAACTTCATTATGTCTAACCACCTTAACTTGGTCAAAACTTCATGAAATTTTTTTTTTTTTTTAATCCTATAGTATGCGAAGCATAGAATTTGACACATGTTTTGGATTAAAAAAATGTGATACTGTTTGAAAGCTATAGATGATTTCCAATCAATCTATCAATCAAGACTTTAGTTGTAATTCAAATAGAAAATGAATAATAATTATTTATTAAATTCAATGTAAATCATAATCTATATCGGTGGAAAGTTGAGAATCTCCTTTAAAAACCCTTTTCGTTTCATCAATTTTGGGTTAAAAAAATGTCGTCAACTACATACCCTACACATACCCATCATATCGCCACTTTTTGGCGCATCATGATCCTACACATACCCTATTGTGGTTAGGGTGGTTATACAGACACCCACTTCTTATTTTTTTCCCTAAAATTTAAGTACTACTGCAGGGTATGTGCAAGATCATGATGGGCCAAAAAGTGGCAATATGATGGGTATGTGGCTGATGACTATTTTTTAATGCAAAATTGATGAAATGAAAAGTGTTTTTAAAGGAGATTCTCAACTTTCCACCGATATAAATTATGCTTTACTTTGAATTTAATAAGTAATTATTATTCATTTTCTACTCAAATTACAATAAAGTTCTGATTGATAGGCTGATTGAAAAAAATCTATAGCTTTCAAATGGTATCACATTTTTCAATCAAAACATGCATCACATTCTATGCTTCACATAATATAGGATTAAAAATAAAATTGAATTTCATGAAGTTTTGACCAAGTTAAGGTGGTCAGACATACGATTTTTATATTTTTAAAAAGTTGTAATAAAAATTCATAATTAATTATTTATTTGGAAAAAATAACAAAAAAATATGCATCACATCGGGGCATGAGTCCTCTACTTTATATCTAAAATCTTATCAAAAAATATTATCATTTTATTGTGGTTAGGGTGGTCAACAGAACCTACTTCTTATTTTTCTCCTGAAATTTAAGTACCACTGCATTGAAATTTCAAATTTTCACCAAATAGATTTTTTTTTAAACAAACCTAGTAGTTTAGAAACTACATTCAATTTTCTATAGATTCTATTCTTACATATTTTTGAAATAATATAGATAACTTATTCAAATTTTTACATCAAGTTTCCTAACTCGATTTTTCTAAAATTTTTTTCCACTTAAGGGCCTATTTTTTCCATGATGATCCTGCACAAACCCCGCATTGAAATTTCAAATTTTTACCAAATAGATTTTTTTAAATAAACCTAGTAGTTTAGAAACTACATTCAATTTGCTATAGATTCTATTCTTACATATTTTTGAAATAATATAAATAACTTATTCAAATATTTATGTCAAGTTTCCCAACTCGATTTTTCTAAATTTTTGCCACTTAAGGGCCTATTTTTTCCATGATGATCTTGCACATGCCCTTTTCATTCATCCTATTAATCAGCACTTTAGTCTTTATTCAAATAGAAAATGAATAATAATTATTTATTAAATTCAAAGTAAAATATAATTTATATTGGTGGAAAGCTGAGAATCTCCTTTAAAAACCCTTTTCGTTTCATCAATTTTGGGTAAAAAAAAGTCGTCAGCTACATACCCTACACATACCCATCATATCGCCACTTTTTGGCCCATCATAATCCTGCACAGGTCCCTATAGTAAATGCTTCTTTTGTGGCCTCACTTAATTCAAGTTTGAAATTAATATGGGTTTCTTCTTCCCCATCATCATCAGATTCGTCATCACTTTCTCTATCTTCTCCTTCATCTGGATGCTCTATATTCCACAATTTTCTAAACTCACAATCTTCTTCATTATCTCCATACTCTGCAAGAGCTCTTGGATCGCCTAGCTCCTTCATCATAGACCAAAAGGTAGTATTTTTTTATTGTGACCATTTTTTTTTTATAGCTTCCTTCTCTAGAGAATCCAAAAATTTTACTCTACTAGATGGTTTATGACGTTTTCAATAAAAATTTGTGTATCTCCTAATTGTCTTTCGATACAATGCCATAATTTCTACTATCAATTCTTCAAAAGAAATACCATTCTCAATAGCCCTTTTCTCCATTGCTACTTTGACCTCATCCCAAGAATCCTTGTTTCTCAAGTTTTCAAGCAAGGGTTTACTTTGATGTTGAATTCTACTTCCAACATGCTTATTGAGCACAATCATTGATTTAATGGTGTCACATGGATCATACTTCTAATGACAGATAGCATCAAAATCAAAAGATCATGTGCCACACTAAATGCTTTTTGTAAGACCTCACTTCATGTGCAATTAATGCCAAACCTAAAATGTTATATGGTTTACTTGAATTGATGATTATTTAAGTATATAAATCTTGAGTTAGTGTTCACCCCATCGTTGGGACATGATTATTAACTTAAGTAATGTGTAGTTGTAAAAAAAAAAAAAAGTGGGGTTTTTCCTACTAAAATTTATGGGCATGACACATATATTTATGAATCTTGCCTTTATTATAACACCCTGCCCTCATCAACGTGTCCATGACAATGCTACATGGGCAACTCGTTGATGCATGTAGTAAATATATACCATGTTTAGTTGTGGTTAGTAGTTATTAGTAGTTTCATTTTGTAAAAAAAAATTGGTTGTGTTGTGTCCAAAGGTATGAAAGTTTTCTAGTGAAAGAAAAAAAAAATAGGTTTTTCTAGTGAAAAATTGTGGGCATGACACTTTTCTCTCGAATGTGATCCCTCGACATGAAAAAGGTAAAGAAGGAAATAAGATCTTCTTCCCCTAACCAATAAAGTGTAGTTCATCAATACTCTACATTTTCCATACATATTCCAAAGCAAAAACCATTTCTATCACATGTATTGGAAGTTTGTATGGCCGTACTTCCAATCCATAAAATATTAACATAGTATATTCTTCCATTAAGTACCAATCAACCAATTGTATTTATTTTCCTAGTTGAATGCAGTTTCTACATGACAGGCAATCTAGGCATTGGAGTATTTGTAATTGCTTGATGCAATGGAGCCAAAAAGTAGTCTACAAAATGATGGTAGTTCTTTTGAGAATCATGCATCCTTATCACAGTGGTCCATTCATATACTGGAGTCATTTTATTTTCCTCAGCATTACTATAAGGCAGAATATGAAGCTTGTTGGTTTGAAACATTCCTCTAAATTTGCATAGAAAAAGATAGCACAAATAGGTTGTGAACCTAAATGTCTTGGTGGAACCTTCTTTAATCATTAAAAAAAATTTATGCATGGATTCTACAATGTGCCCAATAAAATTATATTTGACATGTGGAACACCATAATGGATATTATACACCATTTCAAGGAGGCTTGCACCCACTTCCAAATTGCTATCCAATCTGAGGAAAAATTCTAGCATGGAAATAGTATCCTGAACCCATGGTGTAAAAATATCCAAATCATAAGGAGGCTTATGATCAGCTTTCAATTTGTTTCTATCCTAAACTATTCTATTTAAGAAAGATTTTTTCTCCATTTCATCCACTGCTTCATAATCACTAGCAAACTTTTCTACATCAATGTGAACATTTCCAAATTCTTCGGTTGTAAACCCCAAGGAAAAAATGTTTCCAAGTTCTTTTGCATTAATGGGTAACAATTATTCTTTGCTATCTTTATTAACAATTTCTCTTTTGTTATCATCATAATTTAGGGCATAGACCATGATAAATTTGGGCAAGGGAAACCTCATGTAACATCATGTGCCCTAATCCAGTTACCCATGGTGCACTAATACTATTAACTTGCATTTTATTTGAAGCCTTATTCTGAGATGAAAATCAAAGTTCTAAGGTACGCCTACCATAGGTTTCAGGATCATAAATATCATGGTATTCATCAGTGAAACCTGGGGTTTTAAGGAATTTTGCATAATGTATTTTTTTCTCTGACATTTCTCTAGAGGTACTAGTAGTAGACATGTTGATACACTCAACAATTTGAAATCTATAAATTCCTTATTAGTCCTTAATTTTTCTTAATTATTCTAACCCTAAACCTAAACTTCAAAGTTTGATAAAATAAGATTTTAATAAACATCAAACGATGAAACGTAGTCATGTGAATTCTTTAACTTACCCATATTTTAATTTTTGATTCATGAAGTTAAACTGGGTTATTGGAATGGCTTTATTGGAAGTGGAATTGTGGAACCCAGAACAAGGCGGTGCATAGCAATGAGCAAACTGAAGATTGAAATCTCTCTATGTGTTGACCCTCTAACTTCAAAATAAAATCACTTATTAATAGAAATTGTTTTTTTTTTTAATATTAAAGTGAATGACACTAAAACGTCTACGTCTTACTTCTAGACTACACAATACACAATTTTTACATGGCTGAAAACATTTAAAACAAGCCATTTACGATCTACTCCTACATTGACAACAAATTCTAAATTTGTTGATCTTTGTTAATCTAATAGCTATAGGGTGATTCTAGAGGTTTAAGTTCACAAGCCTAGCACTCTGTGCATTTCATTCTGAAATGCAACTACAACCATACATAAAATTTTCATCGAACGATTGAGTAATTTATGATATAAATAATAAACATGTGTTTTAAATTGTCTTTAAACATTAATGCGCTAGGATTGACATCAAGGCCAAGGGGACATAAACTTAACGTTGCAAAGGCCTTAATAAAAGGAATTACAATGTCACATTAATAGCATTATAGAAAAACCATTAATAGAACTTAGCTTGCAAAGTACTTAATAAAATGAATTATAATGTCACATTAATAGTACAACCATTTATTTTATTACAACTGAATTACAATGTCACATTATTGTACATAGTACAAATACAAATGTAAGTTCAAGCTCCAAGCTTCTGTTGGATCCTTGGTGAAAAAGTAAATGTGATACATGTTTCTCTAAAAATAAATAGGAATTTTTGGGTCAACCATGAGCTCTGAAAATAAACACATGGGACTTGCCAGGTCATCCATGGGCTTTGAAAATAAATGCATACGGAAACGGGGCCCAATCAAATTGGGGAAATGGGAGTTCTGAAGATACAAAAGGTACTTAGCCCCTTTCAAAAGTAGACTCATGTAGAAGATGAAGGGTTGTAAAATTTCTCCCATGTAGAAGATGAGCATTGAAAATAAATGCATGGGGCTTGCCTGGTAGGCCATGGTGTCTCAAAATAAATGCATGGGAATTTCCTAGGCAACCATGCAGAAGATGAGGGGTAGTAAAACTGCTCCCATCTTTTACTTGCATCTTCCATGCACTAGGATAACACTTATCTCCATCAGAGTTCTTCATCTTGGTTCAAAACCTATCTAAGAAGTCAAGTGAATGAAATCAACTTCTTTTCAATTCCACCCATTCTAAACTTGAAGGAAATTATTCTTTTACTTTGTAACTACATAACTAGAGGCAGGAGAATTTAGAGTATCCCTAATATATACTGCATCACCTTCTTCTTCAATCTTTATTAATTTATTAACCCTACAAAATGAAAACCCTTATGAAAATTTAATGAATGATTTTAGTTATGCCCACTATCCTTATTTATGGTCCAAAAGTGTCACCAAAAGTGCCACTACCAACCTAGTCCCTTATACACTTCCCACATGTCACATGTGAGGTTGGGGATAGCATTAGTAACTAGTCATAATTGTGGTTCACACAAACCAAAAATCCAAATTAATCGGTTCATGTAACTGAAGCCTAACATTTAAAATTTAAATGTTTAATTTGATTGACGTCTAGACTTTGACAACCTGGCTACATGCAAATTTTACCTCAAACTGACAAGCTATCAATTGTCAAAATCATTGGATTATTGACATCATCATCTATGATTCTATAGTGCATCATGTAGTTTTCAATATAAATCTATCCAGTCAATCACTCCAGCTATTCATATGGCATTAATCCACACCACTGCCCGTAGTACTGCAATCAAATTGAGAATTTCAATTGAATAAATGAAAGGTAGAGACCATAGTACTTCGATGCATTGAAAAGAGAGAATTAAATGCCTCATTTTACCTTAATCATTATCAATTTCCACTAATAAGTCACAATAAATTTTGCTCACTTATACTCAAAACTATATGTTGATAATTACTATTAGTTTAAAAAGTCATATTTAACATTTTTATATTGATCAAAGCAAAACGGATTTACAAGAATGGAGCCACGAAAAGAATTTTAATTTTAGTAGAAATTGCTAAAGAAAGAAGTACATAGTACATAACCAACGTGGCCAAAAATCCACTAATCGTGACAAAAAACTAGTCACAAAGTACATATTACAAGAACTGTTACATTGCACAATAAAATATAGACACGTGACATGTCACAAAATTCATTACTAATTTTTTTTGTAACATTAGCTAAGGCCATCAACCGATTGTTTGAGTAGAATATGAATTGAATTTAACAAACGAACAATAGAGAAGAAAATTGAATCACCCAAAACCTTCCTCCAAAACTCTAGACTCTTTAATGATTCAATTTTTGTATCACATAGAAAACCCCATCTCATATTAACCAAGGCAAGAGCCTGCACTGTGGAAGCATACAATTCCACTTTCCTGGAGATTCCACCAATAGGCGCTAAGCCACTTTCAAAATTGTAATGCTCTAGTGCCAACTCCAACGAAGAAATAGAGTAAATGAAAGGCTACAAATAACATATTGCCAGCATCTTCACCAAATCTTTATCAAGCAAAATTTCCATGCAATTGGACAAGAAAGTTGAAGCTACCTTAGAATATAGAGCACCAAGGTTGTTCTAAAGTCATTCCCTACCCATAATTATTCTTATAGCATCCTCAACCTACACAAAAGGAATTGTAAAAACCATACCCAACTTTCATCTGTCATATGCATCGTCCCTTCTTTTCTCCCAAAAACATTTGGGTAACATGACACACCATGAAGACTCCATAATATCTTAGTTAAATTGAGAATAGAGAAGAAATAAATCAAAGAAAAATATATTATAAATGATATGAAGAACATCAAGTTGGTGAAGTATATATAGAAGTTAGAACGAACACAATCACTATGACATGTATCATTTTAAATTTACCACTATCATTGATCATGTGACAATTAACATTTATTTCAACACTTGAATCCTTAAAAACAAGTGCTTAAAAGGTATGTCGCGACATATGACAAAATGGCTGATGAAACTCAACCCTCAAGATTAAAGAGTTAATATTTAAGGCTTTGTGATAAAATATTTTGGTCTGACTTAGGCAATATTAAATGGTAAACAAGAGCACAATGATCGACAGACCTAAATAATTAATAAAATCTCAACCATTGATTTTTGAAAATCTAACGGTTCTAGTGTTATTCTGGAGGTTTCAATTCACAAGTTTAGTGCTTCAAGGATTTACTTTCAGAATGCAACTATAGTCATCCATCAAAAATTTATCGAATGGTCCCTCTTTTAAAATAAACTTTATGCACGTGCATAATTTAAAATGGGGACATCTCTAGGTTGATGAGACTCAACCCCCAGGATTAAAGAGTTAAGATTTAAGGCTTTGTCATAAAATATTTTGGTCTGACTTAGGCAATATTAAACAGTAAATAAGAGCATGATGACTGACTGACCTAAATAATTAATAAAATATCAATCATTGATTTCTAAAAACCTAATGGTTCTACTGTTATTCCAGAGGTTTCAGTTCACAAGTCTAGTACTTCAAGGATTTACTTCCAGAATGCAACTATAGTCGTCCATCGAAAATTCATTGAATAGTCCTTCTTTTAAAACAAACTTTATGCACATGCATAATTTAAAATGGGGACATTGCAAGGTTGACGAGACTTGACCCTCATGATTAAAGAGTTAATATTTAAGGCTTTGTCATAAAATATTTTGGTCTGACTTAGGAAATATTAAATGGTAAACAAGAGCATGATGATCGACAAACCTAAATAATTAATAAAATCTCAACCATTGATTTCTGAAAATCTAACAGTTCTAGTGTTATTCTGGAGGTTTCAATTCACAAGTCTAGTACTTCAAGTATTTACTTTCGGAATGCAACTATAGTCGTCCATCAAAAATTCATCGAGCAATCCTTCTTTTAAAAAAAACTTTATGCACATGCATAATTTAAAATGGGGATATTGCTAGGTTGGTGAGACTTGACCCTCAGGATTAAAGAGTTAAGATTTAAGACTTTGTCATAAAATATTTTGGTCTGACTTAGGAAATATTAAATGGTAAACAAGAGCACGATGACCGATAAACCTAAATAATTAATAAAATCTCAACCATTGATTTATGAAAATCTAATGGTTCTAGTGTTATTCTAGAGGCTTCAGTTCAAAAATCTAGTTCTTCAGAGATTTACTTTCAAAATGCAACTACAATCGTCCATCAAAAATTCATTGAATGGTCATGGTTATATTTGTAGACACGTAAAATGTACTGATTGACATTACATACCTGAGTAAAAGCACAAAGATGTGTCACACTTTATAAAGGAAATGGCCAACACTAATCCAACTTTTAAACTTGAATCACTAAAAAGAGGCATATATGTTTTGAATTTTGAAATGATGTAAACTAGTGAAATATGTATTTTTTAAGTATATTTTATGTTTGTATTTAAAAAAAAAAATTAAAAAAATTATTTTAAAAAAAAATTAAAAAAATTATTTTAAACTAGTTTTTAATAAATTAATACTATAATTTAGTTGTTGAGAAAATGTTGAGAAATGAAGTTGCATGAGACATCAAGCTTTTTATAGTTTTTTTTTTTTTCTTTCAAATTTTTTGTGTATTTATAACTTGAAACTTTACTGCATGGATATATTTTTTCCCAATTTTGATAAATATATATTTTTAAATAAATATTAAAATGTGCATGAATCTAAAAATAATTGTTTCCATGGGACATCAACTTTCATATTAAACATTTATCTAAAATGGAAAAAAAATTATACCATCTTGAAATAGATTCTTTTATCTAGTGCATCATATTTTTTTCTTTTTTTTTAATAAGTTTTAGTATTTTTCCTTGGCATGGTAATCAAACTAATATTTTGTGTTGATAACCTACTTTTAGTAAAAATAAAATATAAAATATAAATAATAATTAAACTATTAAAATAAATATTTTTTTGAAAACTACACTTATAGATCTACAAAAGGGTATTTTTATATTTTTTGAAAAATGTTATTTGCATTAATAGGAGTTATTGAAACTTCAAATTTTTCAAATAATTTTATTTTTTTTTGTAAATTGGACTCAAAGTGGTGATCCATATATTTTTAGCCAACAATTTTAGTTGAAAAAGTTTTGGAAGTGTCTAACTTAGCTAGAATGAATCTTACTCGATCATATGTTTGACCAAAATTGATTTTTAATTAGAAATACTTAAATTCAATTGTGTTGATAAGTTGGCTGAAAGTGTAACACAACTTTGTTCTTTTACCCACCTGATCCTAATTTACTAACATAATTTCAACTTAAATCATCCTCTTAGCTTGCCATCACTCTTCGTCCCTTAATTAAATAAATAATCATTTATCTGATTAAGTCATTCTCTCTTGTTAATTAAATTAATCAATCTGATTTAATTAACCCCTTCTCTCTATTTAATTAAATAATCTATTTTATTTGATTAAATCTCTAAAGTCATCTTATTAAATTAAATAAATCAAACATTATTTGATTTAATCTAACAATCATCTATTTTAGTTAAATAAATCAAAATCTTTATTTAACTAATTCTAAATCATTTTCCTTTCAACTTTGATTTATTTAAATCCTAAAATCTAAGTCAAAATTATCAAATCACCTAACCTCCTCTTATTTAATCAAATCCTAATTAAATCTAATCTTAATCCATGTCCCATCCTCTAGCTTTCGCCACTTGCACATGAAAATACATTTAATTAATTTATTAAATCTTCATTTTCTCTCAACTTGGCATCTTTAGGGTAATATTCCTCCAAGTTTGAAAATCCCTCTAAGTGGATTTGTCCTTCCAACAAGACATTCATTCCTTCTTACATGTCCTTGTGCATTGAGCCAAGTAGCATTTAAGTCATTATTTTCTCCCTCCATGTCATTTCACTATTTTGAAATTCCACCTAATTGTATTTATGGGTACATTCATCAAAATGTGCACATCCTTTGCCCATTCACATCTTGACAAGTGGCACTTGCCCATTGGATGTTAAATGATCCCACATTGCTCCATTTTGCTCATTCCTCTATCTTGTCTTTCTATAAATAAGAGGCTTCTCTCCTCATTTTTATCATCCACAATTTTGAGCAAGTCTACTATACTCAATTTCATCTTCAAGCATATCTATTTCCATCAATTTTATCAAGGTCTTAGCTAGGTTATGCAGATTTTTCATCATGGATCTCAATTGAATCTTCATCAAAGTGGATCACTCATCAACATTGCATCATAGGAGTTGGGAAATGGCTAATTTTCACATCAAATTGGCCCCAATTTCCCAATGGGATCAAGATTTTGTTTTACATTGAATAAGATTTGATATCTTTTGTTTATGTTTACTTATGTTTTTCATCTCATTTCTTGTTCTTTGAAATTTAAATGGATTTCATGGGGAATCTTGATTCTCACTTTCATTTGATCTAATATTTTGCTTGTTTAACAAGTTGTGTTTGTGCAAGTCTAGGATTGGGGTTCTATAATATTGATTCGCCAATATTTTTTCTTATGCATTTGAAAATAGGTTTAATTCGCCAATGGATATATTTTTTCAGTTTGAAAAAAAAAATTAATCACCAACAAAATTGTTTTTTTCTATTTTGGAAACAAGTTTAATTCACCAATAGAAATTTTTTCTAGGTTTGAAAATAAATTTTAATTGCCAATGAAAATATTTTATCGGTTTAAAAAAAATTTGCAATTCACCATGATTTTCCACAGACTTCTACCGATTATAAAATATTCACCAATTGAGATTATTTTTTTCTCAAAAAATGAAAAAAATTTCCTCTAAAATTAATATTTTTCTCGAGAAGTATACAAGATTCACCAGGATTTTACACCTTTTCCGAGGAGGGGTTCCTTAAAGTTTTCCCTGACCATCACCCCATGCAAAAAACACAAAATAACCTCCAACCACCTTCACAGAAGCTCGACAATGGGTAATTGAACTTGCACCTTCATAGAAGCTCATCGTCATGGCATCAACATTAATTGGTGTATGGTTTATGTGTAGTGGTGATCATTGTAATAACACCTGCCTTTTTAAACCTCAAAAAACATAATGAAATTCTGTGTAATTTTCAATAAGGCATTGTTGGGTGTTGTTTTGTGGCTTTTCCTGCTACCAGAGTTGTGAACCAAGATGGCGAGCTTTTCTAAAGGTACAAGTTCGATCGCCCTATTCAACACATGTATCATTATTTGTAGTTATTCTTATATATACTTGTGGACATGGTTGTTTGCATGTATAAATATACATATGCATATATATAAACATGTATGCATGCAATTGAATTTTCTGAGTGCATACAACATCTTCATACAAGCGTGTGTAGATATATGTGTCTATAATGGATTTATATGTGTATATGGATGGAGGATTAGTATTGTTAAAGCCACAAGTCAACAACCACCAATGCCTTATCAAGAAGAACATGAACTATTTTCATACTTTGCAACCAAATTGCCACTACAAAAAAACCATACAACAATTAATGTTTCAATGCCAACCATCATTTTAATTTCACTGGCCTTCTCTATCGGCTTGGAAAACTATATTAAGTGCACAATAAGAAACATTGGTTTCACTATTGGTGACAGTGGTGGCCAATGTATCTTCTTGCTCGGTTTGCATTTTGTGGGGATGATTTTGCTAGGGTTTGTTACAGTGAATTTATGTTTTTTATGGGTTTTTCCATCTAGGTTGTTGTTGAAACCAATATTGTTTCATTTATGGCCTTCATTTCGTGGAAATGGTTGCAACACAATAAAATAGTTAATGTTATACGGTTTATGCTATTTTTCCTTCTTTTGTTGTGTTTTATTTAATTTTCCCTACGTGAAAATATGTATATTTGTGAAATTAGATGCAAAAAAAATTCATATGTACGAAAGCCTATATATTAAGTGTAATAAAAAACATTGATATCACCATTGAATAAGTTGGTGGAAAATGTATGCAAGTCTACCACAAAATAGCATAAATTGTTTTATGACTTTGACAAGTTTTAAATGCAAGGTCTATAAAACCAGAATGAAACATATCGATCAATAAGAGAAATATGTATGTACCTTTGAGTCATTCTATTATGCAATAATTGAATCATGAAAATATTATTATAATTAAAACTAATAATATCTTTTTGATTGAGCCTTATGGTCTTTATTCTCAAATTCCATGATTAAATCTTTGACCCTTAGCACCTTGTTATTGAGAATTATATACTAAAGGAAACATTATTTAGATAGGTAAACAAAGCATCCATACTCAACAAGGGATGGGTTCTCTATATTTTATAGTCTCACATCCCATGTATAAGGGTTTCCCCTTATAAAATATTGAATTTATGGTGTGTGGTATTTTTTCCAAGTTGTACATCTTTATCAAAAACAATAAAAGTAGAACATTAGGCCATGTTGTCTTCAAAACTAAGAAATATTTTTTTCTTTATGATGATGGAAAGAAGATCGTTGTTCATATATCAATAATTAGTGAAGGTAGTGATGAACATTTTAAAATTGTTACTTTGTTGGAGTTAGACATGACATGGGATCGCGTTTAATATTGGTTGGTTATTGATTGTGATGAAGTTATGGTGAACTAATTATTGGTTTATTGGTGCATAACCATACTATTATATCTTGAAGTTCTTAGACATGCCTTAGTCAATAAATTTGATTAAATTCAAAGGTATGATGTATTCAGGTGTTAAATTTTCTTGTACTACAATTAGTCTCAATGGGAAAAAATTAACATATTAATTTCTACAACGCATTAGATCATGCTTAAATTTGGATAGGAGGTTTTATTCTAATGAAGCTATGTCCATAAAATAGAACAAGCCCACAACACAACATTTTTTTTAAATAGTGGATTAGATGGGTATAACCACAAAACAAAAGAATTCACAGCAACAAACACATGCAAGGGGGAAAAAAAAATCTCGACAACATAATCTATTAAATTTCCTTGCAACCATCAACACCACACAGAAAGCATAAATGAAAAAATATTGGCTTCAACAACGCCTTATCAAAAATGAAACAATTTAGCCAAAGCTACAAAACAATAGTTGACAATGCCTTACAGATAACAATATAAACTCTATAACATGAACTATTTAATTTCGAATAAAAAATGAAACTATATAGCCAAAGCTAGAGAATAATGGTCAATAATGCCCTATGGAAAACAACATAAACTATATAGCGTTGCAACCATCACCAAAAAATGGAAGCCTTAAATGAAACAATATTGGTTTCAACAACGCCTTATCAAAAATGAAACAATATAGCCAAAGTTGCATAACAAAAGTTGGCAATGCCTTATGAATAACAACATAAACTCTATAACATGTACTATTTAATTTCATATAAAAAATGAAACAATATAGCCAAAGCTAGAGAACAACGGTCAACGATGTCTTATGGAAAACAACATAAATTATATAGTGTTGCAACCATCACCACAAAATGGAAGCCTTAAGTGAAACAATAATGGTTTCAATAGAAACCTTAAAAATTATTTGTTCAACAAAACCTTATCGAAAATGAAACAATATAGCCAAATTTAATTGTATATAAAAAATGAAAAAATATAGCCAAAGCTAGATAAGAATGGTCAACAATGCCTTATGGAAAACAACGTAAACTATATAGCATTGCAACCATCACCACAAAACAAAATCCTTAAATGAAACAATAATGGTTTCAATAGCAACCTAGAAAATTCTTTTTCCAACAACACCTTATAGGAAATGAAACAACATAGCCAAAGCTAGAGACGAATAGTCAACAATGCCTTATGGATAACAACATAAACTCTATAACATTTACTATTATATTGCGAATCGAAAATGAAACAATATAGCAAAAGCTAGAGAACAACACTCAAGAATGCCCTATGTAAAATTACATAAACTATATAACATTAACTATTTTACTACGTTGCAACCATTAACACAAAACGGAAGCCATAAATAAAACATTAATGCTTTCAGTAGTGTCCCAGATCGAAAACCCACAAAACACAAGAATTCACAGTAACAAAACCATGCAAAAAAAAAACTCACACAAGCACAATTTTTTTTTTCAACAGTGCCTTATGGAAAATGAAACAATATAGCCAAAGCTTTCTAAACAATGCCTTAGAAATAATAACATAGACTATTTAATTACCTTGAAACCACCACCACTAGACGGAAACCATAAATGAAACAATATTGGTTTCAATAGTAACCCAGATGAAAAAAACCCACAAAACAAAAGAATTCATATTGACAAACCCATGCAAAAGAAAACCAAAATAACCTCACACGGGAAAATTATTTTTTCAACAGCACCCTATCAAAAATGAAACAATATAGTCTTTTTTCAACAACACCTTATTGAAAATGAAACAATATATCCTAAGCTAGAGAACAACAATCAACAATGCCTTATGCAAAAGAACATAAACTGTATAACATTAACTATTTTATTGCATTACAACCATCACCACAAAACATAAGCCATAAATGAAACAAATTGGTTTCAACAGTGACCCAAACGGAAAAACCCCGCAAAACACAAAAATTCATAGTAACAAACCCATGCAAAACCATCACCACAAAAGGCAAACCATAAATCAAACAATATTGCTTTCAACAAACAATATATTCCTTTTTCAACAGTACCTTATCGAAAAGGAAACAATATAGCCTAAGGTAGAGAACAACAATCAACAATACCTTATGGAAAACAACATAAGCTATATAACATTAACTATTTTATTGTGTTGTAACCATTGCCACAAAACAAAAACCATAAATGAAACAATATAGCCTAAGCTAGAGAACAACAATCAACAATGCCTTATGGAAAACAACATAAACTGTATAACATTAACTATTTTATTGTGTTACAACCATCACCACAAAATGGAAGCCATAAATGAAACAATATTGGTTTCAACAATGACCCAGATGGAAAAATAGGCCACGAAACGTAAAAACTCATGGTAACAAACCCATGCAAAACCATCACCACAAAACACGAACCATAAATGAAACAATATTTGTTTCATCAGTGACCCAAATGAAAAAACCAACAAAACACAAGAATTCACAGTAACAAACCAACACAAAAACAAAAAATATTGCCTTGCAACCATCATGACTACACGAAAACCATAAATGAAACAATATAGCCTAAGCTAGAGAACAAAAATCAACAATTCCCTATGAAAAATAACATAAACAATTTTTGAAATACTCTAGAAAGGGTTTTTTCAATATGTACCTCTTCCCACACCTCTTCCCGCTTGCTTGAAATCCACCTCTTCTCACTTGCTTTCTCTCCACTCCCTTCTTTCTCCAACGCCTGCAAAAAATGGTAAAGAAAATATCACAACCAACACTTTTTTATTGCTTTTGCAACCATCACCCCATGCAAAAAACACAAAATAACCTCCAACCATATTCACAGAAGCTCGACAAAAGATGATCACACTTGCACCTTCATAGAAGCTTTCCCTTCTCACTCACAGCTCTGAACGAAACCCAACAATGCCTTATTGAAAATTGCATAGACATTCACTATATTTTCTGAGGTTTTAAATGGAAGGTGTTACTGACAACCATCGCCACTACACAGAAACCATACAACAATTAATGTTGATGCCATCCAGTGTTTCATTTTGATGGCCTTCTCTATCAGCATGCCAAACACTTTTAATTTAAAAATCAAAAACATCCACCACCTTTTTTCCGTTCAAGAGCCCGACACCAGAACAATTAAAAACTGAGACAACTAATGAAAATTCTGACCAAAGTTCACACATATAGCCTATCGACTAAATATCTTTTTAGAAATAGACAAAGTAATTGTGATGAATTATAAATTTGAAAATTAAAATAGATAAAATAATTGTGATAAAATATTATTTATAATTATGCAAGTTATAGATGAGTGATCAATGTAGATCTCATTATACATGGTCCAAAATGATGATGCTATGAATCATACTCCAATTTCCATTTTGTATTGACTTGAGGTGTGACAGTTTAGAGAATTACTTTTTCTTTTCTCTTTTTCCTTTTTCAATTTGAAATGATTTGTTGTAAGAGTATCGAATAAAATTGATTAGTCAATAGTTCTTATTAATTAAATCATTGTAAATAATAATTCATGTTAGTTAATTCATGAGGAATTGAAGTTCTTGTTATATGTGTATTTTCCATGCATATACGAGTTGAATAGGAATATTTTTTTACGGATAGAATCATTCACATCACTTATCTAGTAGCATGAAATGTAAAATATTAGAGTGTGGTGAGTTATTTTAGGGTATTTTATGTTAGATTTAGTAAACACTTGAATCTTATGTATAGAGAGTTTATTTTTTGATTTATTTGTTAGTTACCAACTATCTAGTTGATTTTATCATGTATGTTTGATTTTGAGATATCATAGCATATTTGAAACTAGGGTAGTAGATGTTGGAATAAGATAAGTTGAACTTCACATGACAATCCACAAGAACGATGGTTTTTTGAGCATGTAAATTAAAGTTTTGAGGCATCCTATTATATTTACTAAATAATTATTACTAATTTTATACATTAAAGGAACCAAGTTCTTTCTCTCCTAGGTTGAGATTGATATGCATACGCTATTTAATTTAGCTTCATGTGTAGAAAGTATTAAGTTTGTACCAACATAGTTATTCATGAAAACTTACTTGCCATGATTAACAAACTTGAAGTGATTATGTGCTCTAATTTGCATTGTATCTTTCATTTACATTGAATCACATGGGTTATTTAGTTTAGGGTCATGTGTGTAGAGAGTATCAAGTTTGCACCAACTTAAATGGACTTCAAAAGATATTTTTCATGATTGATAACCCTAATTCAATTGTTATGTCAATTTTTCATTTATGCAATAAGTCTCTATGCTTGGTATATGTGAAACCCATTGAAACCATTATGTTAAGGCCTATAATTCTATTATTACCTTTCAATACATTGTGGAAAAACTCCTTAATTTTGGAAAATTTTGTAGGTCTAAAATGCTAAACTACACCATGACCTTGTTTATGATATATAAGTGGTATAGAACACTAAATATACTAATACAAAGAATTGATTCTTTAATTATTTGATAAAAATTTAGATAAATGGTGATTTTTAATTGAGAATTTCTAATAAAATTAAAAAATTGACCACTTATGAATAGTTACTAAACTTTTTGACATAAGAATATATTTTTGGATAGAAAATTGTGTGATTAAACTACTTTACGACTAGCTTATGACATAAAATCACATTAATGATGCCTAAAAAAATTCTCTACGACTTGAATAATGATGAAACACTCCTTGAGCACCCATTTGAGAAACCTTTAACACTTAAAAGGTCACCTCAATCAATATAGAAATATAATTTGGATAGTGATGTCCCTAAAACATTATCTTGTTGTTTCCATTTTGAATCATCTTTCATAGCTCTCTAATTCTACACATTGTCTAACTATAAAATAAAACTACCTAGAAGACAACCTATCTTTTATGAACGAGTTTTGTATCCAAAACATACAAAAAAAGGAATATATTACTTTCCACCCGCATACTTGATAGATGATGGATAATTTCAATAAGACATGTTGAAATGGGTTTTAAAGATGAATTTTGTAGGGATTTAAAATAATTAAACCTTGAACATTTCAATTCTATGTATATTTTTTGTTTGTTTAACATGCCTCAATTACAAGTAATGTTTTGATTAGATTAAAACTAGAAGGACTACTACCCATTACAAAAAAACCATAGAGGTAGACAAGGAACTCATGAAAGTGAGAAACTCAAAAACTAAAACTAAAATTAAAGCTTAAATAGTCTAACCAGCAAAAAAAACTAAGAAAACACATAGTGCTGGGACCAACACAGAACCATAGCAAAAAGTAATGTTATTATGAAAGAAATCCTTTTAATTTATTCTTAGCATTTATGATTTTATAAATAATATATTTAATTATTAATTATGCTCTTATCTTTAGCTGATAGGCTTTTTTTTTTTTTAAGTTTCCACTGAGATTTTCATTAGCCCAACCGTGAATTGGATTTGCTGGCAACGGGGGTCTATCGGTTGATGGGGAGGCCACCATTTTTTTTGTGTGGCAATGTGGGCATTGGTAATTACATGGGTTGGTGGCGGTCGAGAATGGTGTGGCAGATACGAGGAATGTGAATAGTAAGCATTTGTTAGCACGAGGCCCAATGTTGCCTATCGTTGCACGATGGCAGCGAATGAAGTAAATGCAATATTGAATGTTGGTGTGTGGGAGAGTATACTTTGATGAAGTTGTATTGTCGAAAGATCCATTGTGGTGTTGGTTTGATAGTAGGCTATTGTTAAATTTGTCATGTTTGACTACATTTTTTAGTAGGTTCTAGGGTTTTAAAACTGTTGAGCTGCAAAATCAGTAAGTCGATTTGCATGGGTTTTTTGCAAAAATGAATTTATTCTATTTTGGTTCTCTACTTATTGTTCGTTTTGATAGCAGGTTTGAGGGTTTGAACACTAATGTGTTGCATAATGTGCGACGAAGTATATTGATTAAGTTGCATTGTTGAAAGAGCCATTGTGGTGTTGGGTTGATAGTGAACTATTATAATATCTGTCACCTATAGTTCCCTAGTTTGTTTCATAGGGGACGACTATAAAAATCATCAAGTTCCCCTGCTTTCTATGCAAGATTAGAGGGTTTTAAAGCTATCGTTCTCCACAATTTGTAAGTCATTTTACATGGGTGTCTTGTATAGATTATTTTTGTTGTGTGGATTCTATAAGGCGTTCTACATGGATGTCTGGCATTATTGCTTTTTGTGGGTGGAGAAATTGCAGTTGAATCTTTTTTGTTTCATCAAGAGATATGGTTAGGGTTTGTAATTTTTTTATTGCTCGTTTATTGTTTGTATTTATCTCTGTGGATTTTTAGGCTTATACCCGTTACCATAGGAGCAATAGTAGTTAAATCTAGGTTCTTCCATTAAAATGGTTAGGGTTGGTAATTTTATTTCCCAATTGCATATTAAGATAGGATTGAATGTATATATATGGATATATAGAGGGTTTATTATTTAGTTTGAAGTTTTTGATGAGATTTTCGTCAGCCGAGCCTTGAATAGTATTTGTTGTGCAATAGGTGTGTCACAATTTCTCTATTTCTCTATAATCCACTTAATGTAGCTTGGATTTTGTGTGTAATGTGTGAGGAAGTGTATTGATTAAGTTGCATTGTCAAAAGAGCCATTGTGTTTTTGGTTTCATAGTGGAGTATTATAAAAATAAAATCATTGACCTCTGCTCCATTTTATGTCAAATTGGAGGGTTTTAAAATTGTGGCATTGTGGAATCTGTAGGTTGTTTTACTTGGGTGTTTTGTATAAATGGTTTATTTATTGTTTATGTTAAAACTCTTTTTCTCTGGAATCTGTAAGCCATTTTCCATCGATGTCTCCCGTTATGGTTTTGTATGGATGGAGAAATTGCAAATATATAAATATGCAAATATAGAGATATGTAGAGTGTTTGTTATTTATTTGAAGTTTCCAACCAGGTTCCCGTCAGCCAAGCCATACATAATCATATAACAAGAAGATATTAAAAATAAATTAATCATCTATGCAAAACACTCATGTAGAAAAGAGTATAACCTAACAAATTTGATTGAAAATTAGAGTTGCATCATCTCACACTAAATATTATAGAGAAATAGAGAAATTGTAAAAGAGGTATTAGAATAACACTAATGTAGGTTGGAGTCTCGATTTAGTGTGTGTGTGTGTGTGTATGTGTGTATATATATACATACATACATACATACACACATATATATATGTATGTATGTATATGTATGTATGTATGTATGTATATATTTATATGTATGTATATATATATACACATACATACATATATATATGTATATATGCATACATACATACATGTACATACATATATATACATATATACATATGTAGACACATATATACTCTGTGCATCTTTGCTGCCATACACATGGTGTGGTTTTCATTTTCAATGAAGCTTGTGTGGTTATACTCTTTTATACATGGATATTTTGCATAAATAATTAATTGATTGTTAATTTCTTACACCAGTGTTAAAACTCTCGAACCTGCTATCAAAAGAAACAATAAGAAAATCCAACAAATCCAATTTGAGTATAACCTAACAAACTTGATTGAAAATTCGAGCCACATCACCTCACACTAAATATTATAGAGAAATAGAGAAATTCTAAAACAGGTATTAGAATAACACTAATGTAGGTTGGAATCTTGATTAAATCCAATTTTTGAATGGGGTACAGACAATAAACAATGGCCACAAAAATCACTGAGCCCAACCATATCTCTTTGTCAATAGGAAGAAATACAGAAATTGTAAAAGAGCTATTAGCATAATACTGAATAGCCAAATATTAGTAACCCTAACCATATGTTTTCCCATGAAAGGAAGAACATTTATCTGCAATTTCTCCACCTACAAAGAGTAGTAGTCTTTTTCAAGTCTCAAAAATCGCTATAACGCCAAAGATAGAAACATATAAGAAGAACACATTAACAATAAATTAATCATGTATGCAAAACACCCATGCAAACATCAGTATAAGGCCATAACCTCTATTGAAAATTCCAGCTACATCAGCTGACACTAAATATTATATATAAATAGAGAAATTGTACAAATAGCTATTAGGATAATAGTAAGCAGCTACCAATACAATTTTATCTCCAATATGTCAATGGTTTCATACAACCCCAAACCCTACACAAAGATAGCTACAATTCCTCCTATGGTAATAGTTGCAATGCCAAAAATATACACAGATAATCAAAACAGTAGACCAATAGTGAGAGAAAGTAGATTTAACTACAATTTCTCCTATGGTAACAAGTATAAAGCCAAAGAAACATATAAAAAGAATACATGTATGTCTATATATATATTTATGCATGTGTATGGATATGTATATATGCATAAATATATGTATGTATGTTTTACTAATAGCTCTATTACAATTCCACCATTTATGTATAATAAAGAATGGAAAATAATGCAGCTCTTTTTATATAGAGACATATAGCAAGAATAAATTAACAATAAATTAATTATTTATGCAAAACACCCATGTATAAAAGAGTATAACCCCACAAGCTTCATTGAAAATGAAAACCACACCATGTGTATGGTAGAAAAGATGCACAAAGTATATGTGTGTGTGTGTCTATATATATATAATATATATATGTATGTATGTATGTATGTATGTATGTATGTATGTATGTATGTGGGTGATCCCACAATAATGGTTTACAATTTTTGGCCAAACTGGACACTAAAATTATTATTTTTAACTAAATCTTCACATTCGGGCACCTATAGCAGCTAAACCTATAGCAATTTGAAGATGATGCAAACTAGAGTCTTGTCACATTTTTTCTGTAGATTCTAAAAATATTTTTTTCAAAATTTTGGAATCAAATTGCACTTCTTTTTCCATCTCCCATGAAAACTAGTTTTTTTCATAAAACAACATTTTTAAAAAGTGGCGCACACCGTATAATACATAACTTTTTTCCATGAAGGATAAAATTCTAATTCTTTTGAATTTATATTTGTAACTCCGATATCTAGTGCTTCCACTTGGTTAGATAGTTTTCTATTGATTTTTTTTCCTTAATCAAGTTTCAAAGTCAACCCAGTTACAATTCAGACATAGTGTGACCGTATAACACGTAACTTTTTTGTATATATTGGAATTCAATTTTTTTTATTGGATCAAGGACTTCAATATCTGGTGCACTCATATTTTTCAAAAAAAAATTGATAATATGCTATTTTTCCACATGTGCAGAAAAGAGACCCTCATTTTCGATGAAAAACCTATGTTTAATAAAACTAAAAAAACAAATACATAATAAAACCAAAACATATTAAATTATATTTGTTGGATAGCTCATTTTAAGAACTACCTGATTCTAGTTGGGCTTGTGAATATTCCTCCATTTTCATCCTCAACCCAAGCTCCGAAGTGCCAAAATTTAGGTATTTTTTGAGTCTTAGGGGGGGTGAGGGATAAGGGGGGTTTGTACAAACCCCTAGCGGTTCAAGCAAACCTCTAAGGGTTCACTCGAACTAGGGTTCAACCAAACCCTGGTTTGAGCAAACCCATTCAAAGGGGTTCGCTCAAACCCATTTCCAATGCATTTTTTTTTAGCGGCCAAATTCAAAGGGGTTCACTCAAACCAGTAGGTTCGTACGAACCCCCAAAATAACATTTTTTACCTTGGGGTCATTGTTTATGAGTTTTCCTTCCTCACTTGAATTGTAAACCACTATTGTGGCTTCAACCATGTATGTATGCATATATACATATATATATGTATGTACTAGATGTATGCATATATATATATATATGTGTGTGTGTGTGTGTGTGTGTGTATGGATGTATGTATGCATATATATATACATATATGTCAATTGGAAAACACCCATGCAAACATCAGTATAAGGCCACAACCTCCATTGAAAATTCTAGCTACATCACTTGACTCTAAATATTATATATACAAATAGAGAAATTGTAAAAAGAGCTATTAGAATAATAGTAAGTAGCTACCAACGCAATTTTATCTCCAATATGCCAATGGTTTCATACAACCCTAAACCCTACACACAAATAGCTTCAATTCCTCCTATGGTAATAGCTACAATGCCAACGATATACATAGATAATCAAAATAGTAGACCAACAGTGAGAGAAAGTAGATTTAACTACAATTGCTCCTATGGTAACAGGTATAAAGCCAAAGAAACATATAACAAGAATACATGTATGTCTATATATATATATATATGCATGTGTATAGATATGTATATATGCATAAATATATGTATGTATGTTTTAGTAATAGCTCTACTACAATTCCCCCATTTCTGTATAATCCAGAATAGAAAATAATGCAACTCTTTTTATACAAAGAGACATAGAAAGAAGAAATTAACAATAAATTAATTGTTTATGCAAAACATCCATGTATAAAATAGTATAACCACACAAGCTTCATTGAAAATGAAAACCACACCATGTGTATGGCAACAAAGATACACAGAGTATATATATGTGTCTAAATATGTATATATATATATGTGTGTATGTATGTATTTACATACATACATACATACATACATACATACATACATACATATATATATATATTATATATATATACATGTATGTATATATATATATATATGTACGTGTATATATATATATGTATGTCAATAGTTTCATACAACCCTAAACCCTGCACACAGATAGCTACAATTCCTCCTATGGTAATGGCTGCAATGCCAAAGATATACACAGACGATGAAAAGGATCTTTCAATATGCAGTGTTGTGTATGCACAACCAGGTGAGGTATTCTTATTCTTCTATGGGATTATGATTTTTTTATTGTTGACATGAGAAGAGTTTATAAGATCTATAAAACCAACTACTTTGAGCATAATCTCAATGATTTTATTTAGTTTGACATAGATTATATGTTTGGTTCTATTTGTAGAAATTAGTAGAATTATGTTCTTCAAAAATGCCACAAGCTTCATTGAAAATTTGAGTTGCATCACCAAAAATAGACAAATTGTAAAAGACCTACTAGAATAATATTGGATGTAGTCACCAAAGTAATTTTATCTCTAATATGTTAATGTTTTCATACAATGCTAAACCCTACACACAGATAACTACAATTGCTCCCATGGTAATGGCTGCAATGCTGAAGATACACACATACAACCAAAAAATAGACCAATGGAGTACAAATAACCAGCCCTAACCATATATTTTTACAGAAGAAGGAATCTTTAAGTGCAATTTTTGCATCGATACAGAATGATAATCTCTTGCAGATCTGCAAAATGGGTATACACATAGATAGTCAAATAATAGATCAATATTTAACTATAATTGCTCTTAAGGTAACAAGTATATATATGTTATACATATATGTACACATATACTTACATATATACATGAATATGTTGTAAATTCAAGTTGCATTGTTTGGGATTAAATATAAAAGAAAAATAAGGAAATTATTAAAAAATATAAGGAAAACACTGGAGAATGGTATACATCTAATTTGTGTGTATCATCCTAATAGCAATTGAATCCTTTTTTGTGAAGTTGTTCTTCGCAATTTGTAAGTCGTTTTACATTATTTTTGTTGTGTGGATTTTGTAAGGAATTCTGCATGGATGTTTGGCATTATCATTTTATGTGGGTGGACAAATTGCAATTGAATCTTTTTTTGTTTCTTCAAGAAATATGGTTAGGTTTTGTAGCTTTTCTTTTAATAGTTGTTTTGTAATTTTCCTATTTTGTCTATAATATTTAGTGGGAAATAAGGTTGCTTGAATTTTCAATTGAGAAACTAGTAAAGGATGTGTCTAGTACCTATTATACAATTCTCTATTTGTCTTCAATATTTACCAGTAAAGGATGTAGATTAAATCTTGTATCAATATGTTTCAAATTTTGTTTTTCCTGTCTATAAGTTCAAATAAATTGGCAAGGTTTTTTTTTGCATAAAAAAGATTTAGGGTCCCCAAAATGCAAGTAAGCATCTGGACTAGATTTTCCCTCAACTAACTAGTTGATAAGGTTTCAAATTCAACCCTTTTTTCTGCCTATACTAATGCCAAACTTCGAAGTAGACAATATGGTATAAGCAACCAAAAAGGTTTGAATTTTTAGCCTTCCCAGTTGGTTAATTGAGGGGGAAAACAATTTGGATGTTTCTTGTCTTCATAAATTCCAAGCTCCAGAGTTAGATGGTGATAAAAAATATACTATACACAAGTATTTACATATAGTCTTGTGTATATAAACACATATATACATATGTACATATGGATAGATATATATGCTTATATGTGTGTGTTTGTAAATGTGTTCATAAAGGGAAACTTCAATCCATATATGTACTTGATTATTTCTACACCTATATACATGCATATATTCTACATTCAAGCTCCATTATTTTCCATTAAATATTATAGACAAATAGGAAAATCGTAAAAGAACTATTAGGAAAAGATCGAAGAATGACATATGTTTGATTCTTCAGTAATTGTTGTTGTTTCTTTTTTTATTAAGGTAGGAAAATATATTGATTAAGTTGCATTTCCAAAAGAGCCATGGTCGTGTTGCTTTAAAATTATAGTATTATAAGAATCGTCTTCCTTGGCCCTCTTGTCTAACAAAATACAGGTTTACGAAACTGTTGTGATGTGGAATCTGTCTAGGTCATTTTGTATGAATATTTTTCCCATAATACTGAATACCAAGCAACGTAGGTCAAATCTACAATTAAGGTTGTAATGTTATACACATTTTGGATAGATTATTGCACCATATTATTCTTTCCATAACATAGTGAAATTTACAATCTACATAAATGGGTATGTGCAGGATCATCATGGGCCAAAAAGTGGCAATATGATGGGTATGTGGCTGACGATTTTATTTTTTACCCAAAATTGATGAAACGAAAAGGATTTTTAAAGGATATTTCATCTTTCCACCAATATAAATTATGCTTTACTTTGAATTTAATAAGTAATTATTATTCATTTTCTATTTGAATTACGACTAAAGTCCTGATTGATACGTTTTGATAAACATCTATAGCTTTCAAATGGTATCACATTTTTTAAATCCAAAACATGTGTCACATTCTATGATTCGCATATTATAGGATTAAAAAAAGAAAAATTGAATTTCATGAAGTTTTTACCAAGTTAAGGTTAAGGTGGTTAAACATACAAGTTCTTTTTTTTTAAGTTGTAATAAAAATTCATAATTAATTATTTACTTGGAAAAAAATTAAAGAAAAATATGCATCACATTGTGACATGAGTCCTCTACTTATATCTAAAATATTATAAAAAAATATTATCATTTTATTGTGGTTGGGGTGGTCAGACAGACACCTACTTCTTATTTTTTCCTTGAAATTTAAGTACTATTGCATTGAAATTTTAATATTTCACCAAATAGATTTTTTTTTTAAACAAACCTAGTAGTTTAGAAACTGCATTCAATTTGCTACATATTCTATTCTTACATATTTTTTAAATAATATAGATAACTTATTCAATTTTTTACGTCAAGTTGCCTAACTCTGATTTTTCTGAATTTTTTGCCAGTTAAGGGCCTATTTTTTCCATGATAATCATGCACATACCCAAATACATATATATATTGTAGACATGTAAAATATGCATACATTTCAATCCAATGGTTTAATCAAATAACCTTCATTTAATCAAATCTAACATGTCATCCTTCAAATTAAATAAATCCACTTCATCATTACATCATTTAAATAAATCAATTAAATCCTAACACTTCATTAATTAACCTTTATCTTGCATCATCCCTTTAATTAAATAAATCAAACATTCATTTAATTAAATCCCAAATTCATATTTCTCCCCTTTTGATTTAAATAAATCCAAATATTCAAGTCAAAGGGGTCAAACTCACCTAATCATCATTAAGCAAATCTAATCCTAATTAGCCTAACCTAACCACCCATCACATCCTCTAGATATTCCCACTTGCACAAATAAATCAATTTATTGATTTATTAAAATCCTTATTTTCTTTCAAATTGGCGTAAAAAAATAGAATATTCCCTTAAGTTTGAAAATGATGACAAGTTGACTTGTCCCTTCCAACATTGCATTAACTTCTCATTTTCATGTCCCCCTCTCAACATTTATTTCACAAATTTGAATTTGAAACTCCCTCTCTTGGGCACATTTCTCAAATCTTGCACATCCCTCAACCTATGGCAAGTTGACAAGTGGCCTCTTTTCATTGGTTTTTTTTTAGTTCCACATTCATCCATTTGGCCAATCTCTCATCAAGAAAATATATAAATAAAGGCCTCATTCTTCATCAAACTCATCTACATCTTCATGCACAGTTACTCTCTTGGTTTGAGAACTAATTTTGCTCTTCATCTCCATCACATCTCATCATTTCAATTTTTGAGCAAGGATTGGGAAAGAGTCATTTGCACATTTGACACCAATCCAATATGGAATAGGTATATGTCATATTTTTTTTAATGTCTTTGGATCCATGTTATTGTTGCATTTCTTAAACATTGATATGTTATTCCTAAGTTAATCTAATCCTGATTAATCTAATCTAATGCATGTCACATCCTCTAGCTTTTCCCACTTGCACCAAAAAATTATTTTAATTCATTTATAAAATCACCATTTTCCATCAACATAGCATCTTTGAGGAATATTCCCTCAAGTTTGAATTCAAAAACAAGTGGACATGTACATCCAACAAAATATTTATGAGCTGTTACATGGCTCTTACATGTCCCTTTGCAAAGGTCAAACTAAGCATTAACTCTCAATTTCAAATTTGAATCTCCCCCTCTTTGGCACATTGACCAAAATGTGTTCATCCTCAAGCCTATCACAAGCTGACAAGTGGCCTCTTCTCATTGGCTAAATATTTGTCCCACATTCATCCATTTGGCTATTTCTCTCATCAAAATAATCTATAAATGAAAGGCTTCATTCTTGATCAAATCCTCCACAACTCCACAATATTAGCAACTTGAGCTACAACTCCTATGCAAAGTCACTCTCTTCATTTGAGAACTAATTTTGTCCATCTCATTTTATCTTCAAAGCATTGCATCATTTGAGCTTTTCAAGGGCTAGGAAAGGGCTACTTTCATATCAAAGTAGTACCAATCCAATATGGGATAGATATGCTTCATGATTTTTTATAGATGTTTTAGTTATCTTGTTATTTATTGTATTTTAAAAAGCATGTTACATTATCTCATATGGATGTTGACTTGGGCATCATTCTGTCATTGTCACTGACCTCATTATTTGGCCCGTGTTGTGATTTTGTGTTTTCATTTGATGTTTTTGATGGTTAGATAGTGAGTATAGCAATCTAAATCATAGATGAGAACTTCTAGTTACAGATATGTGGCATAACTTTATTAAACTATTTGTTAGATGATTTAGTTGATCATGGATTTGAAGGAAATTTTGTCAATGAGTATATAGCACAATAATCTCCTTTGTAGTTAAAAGTGCTTTTTGTGTAGTTGTTGGTCATTTACATATTTGTCTTTGATCAATAACCAAGGACTTCAAAATTATGGCTTTTGACATTTATAGAAACAGTTATAGAATCATTTTCTTTATGAAGTTTGGTCTTTTCTATCCCATTTCTCTATTGATTTTTACACTTCCACTGATGACTGCTAAAATGAAGGAAAGGCATTCTGGAGTTAGAGATAATTCCTTTCTAATCTAAGTAGTGTTTGATAAGGATGTATAATCAATTACCCAATTCTTTCACGTCAATATTTAAGGGTCTCAAATCCACCATCCTTCCAAATATAGAGCATCCATCAATCAAGGGCTAGGGAAATAAGTAGTATCTATTGGTTTGATTCCAATTGAGTGAGTGGATTGACAATATTGAGGACTTCTCCAGCCAAAGCAAATCTGTTTCTTTCATTCCATCAATATGTTCCTTTGTTATAGTTTGGATTAAAAACAATGATATTCTTATGTTGGCCAATGAATAAGTCAACTTGTGCATTCCTCTTATAACATCCTAGTGCTTTATAAAGGATTATTCTTCATGTGTTTGATGTTTTGACCATGCATAATGATATACTCGCTCAACATATTGATCCACAATGGCTGACACGCCTCACTCAGCATTACACTTTAAAGGTATCGCTGAGATTTAGGAGATTTGACATGGGCTCATTTGGTCTGGCATGGGAAAAGTGCTATTTTGAAATAGCACAACTTTCAAATTAGAGATAGGATTCTATCACAAAGCTCACAGGAGGAATAAATGGTGGCATTGGGAGATTTGGTATCTCTATTTATTAGCTAGCAATTGAATGCATAGGGATCCCAATGAATATATCTATCCTTTCATATGTCAACTCACAATCATCATCAGCCACGAGATATCTGGCTTCTGACAAATGACTTGAAATCTTTGTAGCTGCAGTTTCATTTGTGAGGAAGGTTGGTTTCACCTACTATTATTAATGTCTTAGTGCATGCATTGAAGTTGTGTCGAAGGCCATATTGCTGTATAGCGCATAAACTCCAAAAATCGCTCATTCTTCCGTTTGGTGGATTACTTATTAGCTTTATTCTTTGGTGTTTGTGCCATTTCAGTGTCTATCTCGTTGAATTTATTTTTATTTTTTGTCTTCTGATATATATCTAAATGGGCTTAGATTGATTGGCACTTTGATATTTCTATTTCTGCATCATATTGTGCTTGATATCTCATTTTCTATGGTCTTCTCATTTTATATTGTTATGTAGACCATATAAGGAAGCATTTGAAAAATAAGTGGCATTTCTCATAGAAAGATCAGTTCATTGGTATACCTTTAAAGATTTAAAAGCATAAAAAATTTAACAATAATTATATCTTATTTTGGACCTTTCCTTGAATCATTCATTTATGTTGGCACAAGAGAGTTATTACCTTGAACATGTTGCTATTGTCTTTGATCCATTACTAAATATTGATGGCCCTTCTCCAATGCAACTTGATCAAAGTTGTTTCCAAGAGAATCTTGTTGATATGAGATCCATAAAGACATAAATTCATTCATTAATGTGTGCTACTTGAAAGACCATGGATCTTATTGAAAGTTAAGGGTATGTGCAGGATCATGGTGCGCCAAAAAGTGGCAATATTATGAGGGTATGTGGCTGACGAATTTTTTTCACCCAAAATTAATGAAATGAAAAGGGTTTTTAGAGGAGATTCTCAGCTTTCCAAAAATATAAATTATGATTTAATTTGAATTTAATAAATAATTATTATTCATTTTCTATTAGAATTAGGACTAAAGTCCTGATCAATAGGCTGATTGAAAAACATATATAACTTTCAAACGGTATCATATTTTTTGAATCCAAAACATGCATCACATTCTATGCTTCACATACTATAGGATTAAAAAAATAAAAATTAAATTTCATGAAGTTTTGACCAAGTTAAGGTGGTTAGACAAGCGAGTTTTAATATTTTCTAAAAGTTGTAATCAAAAATTCATAATTAATTATTTAATTGGAAAAAAATTACAAAAAAATATGCATCACATCCGAACATGAGTCCTCTACTTATATATAAAATCTTACAAAAAATAATAATTTTATTATGGTTAGGTGTGGTGGACAGACACCTACTTCTTATTTTTTCCCTGAAATTTAAGTACTACTAAATTGAAATTTCAAATTTTCACCAAATAGATTTTATTTATTTTTAAATAAACCTAGTATTTTAGAAACTACATTCAATTTTCTACAAATTCTATTCTTACATATTTTTGAAATAATATAGATAACTTATTCAAATATTTATGTCAAGTTGCCTAACACTGATTTTTCTGAATTTTTTGCCACTTAAGGGCCTATTTTTTGCATGATGACCCTACACATACCCTTAATGCTAATATTTGTCTTTGAGATTACAAAATCATGCAAGTGAGATTAATAAATTGCAGATCCATTTATTGATGTTTCATTGATTATCATAAAAACATTAGTCTTTCCATTGGGAATCATTTTATTAGTTGAGGTCAATGCTTGAAATGATTTTAATTAAATAACTTGATTCTTACAAGGTTCTCTTTCTTTACATAGGTACTAGGTAAAAGAAAGGAAAACAAAGGGAAACAAAGAAGGCGAAAGGAAGACGAAGGAAAGGCAAGAAAGGAGGGATTTTTCGTTTGCACAAGGAGCTTGCTAGAAGTGATCTTCGAAGAAACTTGGAGGAAATTTAAGCATAAAATTTGAAACTTAAAAGCATTTTTTAATGCTTGGAGCCTCCATTTACTGCTTTAATTTTCTGTTTTACACCAACTAGATCATTGTTTTCAAAATTGGATTATAATTGAACATTAGAAACTAAGTAGTCTTTTACTTTTAGACTAAAATTGAACAAGCAACTTCACATTTGATTTCTTTTGGTGCTTAAAATGAATTCATCATTTCTTTGAGGCTTAAAATGAACATGTTTTTTTCGTGTTTTGTAATCTCTTATTCAAAGTAATCTCATATAAAAAGGTGTATGCACTTCTCTCGCGCTTCACGATGATCTTGAGAATCAAAAGTCTTTTTGATGAAATTAAGTTGCATAAAAGATTTCCTCCACACTTCAGTTTGGGTTTAAAATTGAACAAGATCTTGTGTGAGTGTGAGTGGGGGCATTATTGCATATATTCTCTCTCTTTGTTGCCATCAAAGATTGATCAAGTTATGAATTTTGTCTTTACTCACTTTTGTTTATCCTAGAGGGCCTGCCTTGGGGAAAAAGTATTCACCCAAGGGAACGACTCAACCGGTAACACTCTAAAGCCAAGAGTATTTCCAACTAGGATATAAATGTGGGTATTGGAGTAAACGCCAATATCATGCGGTTGGCTCCGACGAGATGGATCCGAAAGGGGACTCTCATCATATGGGTCAATCTCCATGAATGAAAAGTCTGAAATAGAACCCTTGTTTATAGTGGCCTATTAACCTATTCAATGAGTTTATCAAAGTGGTGCATTGGAACTTAGATTCCAAGAAGTTACTTGACATGTCCGATCTTGATTAAAATATAGAGGTTAAGACTTCATTCTTAACATACCTTTATATTTTTTCCTTGGTTGCATGTAAAATCATCTCTTCTACTACAAAGGGCATGAGGCAAGCCCACCAAGAAAAACGTACCAATTGAGCTAGGGTGTTATATTGCTTGTGAGGTAGTTTGAAAACACAGTGCTTTGATCGAAAACATTGGAAAACCAGCATTCAACATGAGCATCAAATCTCAAACCCTTTAGGAGAAGAAAATATCCTTGAACAAATTCACATTGTATTGCTTTACCTTGGGATTTGTATCCTTAGAGGATTCTAAACATTTGGATTTCATCTCAATTTGCTCCTACTAAGGTCAACAATAGGTAACTCTTGCCTCGAATTTCCTTGGTTTCCGCATAATACACTTTGCGGGATAAGGGGAAACTTGAGACATTAGACATCTAGATTCAAAATCTAATCAAGAGCATGTTTGTGGTAAAAAGGATCCATTAAACAAAGATTAAATCAATTGGACCCACATATGTGCTTGGCATCTTTTGGTCATATGGTTTTCATGCAAACATTGGTCTTTTGATTTTGAATTACTCTTAGAGAAATGCATGTTCTTCACTATCTTGGTCTCATAAAACAAATCCTTCCTAGGTTCATTTAGGATCAAATCAAACACTTCATCCAAATTCCAAACATCTATTAAAATCCATCCCACCAAACAACTTTAGATCTTTAGAAACATCATTCTAGACCTTGGTAAATCATCAAAATCAAAATCACCTTGTTTAGTTAGGTGTATGGGAATGCATCCTTTCTCATATCTCTAATTAAATCAGCAATCCTTTGAACAAGTTCATCCTACGATAACATCTTACATCTTAGGGTTTACAAGTTCATTATCCAATCAAACCAATCAAAATCAAACCCTAAGTCTAGCATTGATCCAAAGTCCCTAAACGTTCAACACTCATATCATTTCCCCTTTTCATTCTTCATCTCGTTATTGGTCCTAAGAACCCTAGAAGTCATTTTTGCAACAAGGTCAAAACACAAGAGGAACATGGAATATAAACTTGATCCATACATCATGAGTAATCCAAATCAATGAAGCTATCAAATCCTTACAATGTCGATTGATTATCAACACTCACATCTATACAAACTGTACATGGGATCATTACCTTCAACAAATGTCAATAGTACAAAAAATGTGAGTATTCCCAAATCAAAGATTAGAACACCTTTCCCAATGGTAGATTTAAATCGAAGTCCAAACCTACAAATCCACCAACCGAACAATCAATGCATGAGCCTTCAAACGAACAATGTCATCCCACCAAATCCCTACATGCCAAATAAGAATGTACCAAGTACAATTTTTCCAAACATGAATCTGGCCAACTTAGGAATAAATATGTTTGCAAATCATACGAATATTGTTCAAAATCCAAACAGGATGTTAACGACTCCAAGTCAAGGTAACACCATGCAAAGTTACCTAAATCAAGGCAATGTGATTCCCAATATCAACAATGTTCAATTTCAACCTATCATGCCACATCTGAACATCATCCCAAATTAGAACATTGTCCAAAATCAATTTGTCCATGATCCCATTCAAAATCAAACACAAGTACACACTCCAAATCTGCTTAAACAAAATCCAAATCAACTATATCAAGGGAGTCAAGATCTAAATCAAGAACAAATTTGGCAAGATCAAATTGCTACACTTACCAAAATAGTTGAGTCATTGCGCCAAGAGACATCTCCACCACCATTACCCATATCAACATCATTCCTTGGTTTAGGGCTTCCCCGTTTACCTAGCACCAATCACTCCATCCAAATCAATCCACCTAACACCAATCAAGCCATCACATCAAATCCTTTGAATATACCATCGACATCGCACCAACAAATAGTATCTAGTCAAATGACAACATCAATCCTAAAAAATCAAAACATAGTCTCCCAAGGACTGATCACCTTGGTCATTCTAACCATTCCCATCACCTCAATCACTCCATCCACCCCTATCACACCCATCATATCTCAACCCCTCACTACCATGATCACTCCAAGCATATCTCAACGACTTGTCACTACATCCAACACAATTCCAAATCCACCACCACTACCACCAAAACCAAATGCAGCAAGACAATATAGCATTGCGCTAAAAGCTCACCAGGCCTGCCAAAAGGCCATCCAACAATATCTAGCCATGCAACAAGCAACACGAGCTCAACAAGTGCAACAAGCCTCTCAAGCTACCCAAAAAACACAAGCACAAACACAAAGAATGATAACTATTGGGGATAATGATGAAAAACCAACCACTGGTGATAGCATTGACAATCTCCCCACCACAATTGTTGAAAGCAATGATCAAGACCTATCCAATAACAAACACATGGAAGATGTTTCTATCTCGTCTGGAGATCAAATCAACATAGGTCAAGAGTCACTTTTCAATCATGATCAAAATCTACCAATAATACTCAACAATGATCCAATTCAAGAAATGTCAACATCATTTGACCTTATGGTTGAAAACATTGTAAATCCCTTCACCACAATTATTGAAAACAACTATCAAGATCTCTCCATCGATGAGCACCTTGAAGATGTTTCCACCCCATTCGATGATCAACTCACCATACATCAAGAGCCAATTTTTAGTGATCTATTTCAAGGAGTGTTAGGATTATTTGACCCTATTGACATAATGCATGATCCGTTCACCTATGATCATGTTGAAAATGTCTCTACATCACCTTATGAGTTAGAGGACATATCTCAAGAATTCATTGCAAAGCATGATCAAAATCCTTCACCAAAGTCTAGCAATGGTTCTTTCCAAGACATATTGACATCCTTCGACCTCATGGTTACAGATATTGAAGGAACCCTAAACTCGACACTTGAGGATATTGAACCACTTACCATGTCTAATGACGACATCCAAGAACCATTTGTAAGCAGTCCATCCTTTGAAACTGACCCATGTCAAGAACTTGATCGAAAGCATGTCGAAATCAACTTCAAAATCATTCAAGATCAAGAATTTGTATCTTCAAGATACTACAATAATCTAATGGAAACTCTCCTATCTATGAAAAATGATCATATCTATGTATCACATACTCCTCCACCTACCCATGAGATGCTTCCTTTGGATGGACACATAGATGATCTTCATTCATAATAGGATTCTTTTACTCTAGACATTATTACACAAAAAGAGCAGGTTATTGATTCCTACAATCAAACGGAGTTGTCAACATTAGGATCAAATATGTCCCAAACTCAGATTGAGGACATCATGAATACGGTGGTCATTTCTCAGAGAATGCATTTTAAACAAGAGCTCTCAGAATAGGAAAAATCAAAGCATGAAGGTACTACTTCCACAATACTGGGGGAAACTTTGTCTCAAGAAAACGTCAACATAGGGAGCACAAAGAGTCCTTATGATGAAACTATGTACCGTGGTGGATTTGAATCAAAGGACAAAGAACGTTATCAAAGCAAAAGCATTTGGAAAGCATAATGGACAAATCAAATACAAATGGATACCAAAAAATACAAAGAAAGATCATCCCTATCAAACTCCATCAGTCAAAGAAACTATGGGGAAAAATAAAAATGGGAAGAGTATCCATCAAAGATGTCCGCAAAAGCAAAAGAAGGCTTTTCAAGCGACGTACAAAGTGTATCAAGCAGTTGGTCCTAATTCCATGCACAATTTTGTATCCACCCATCATTGCTCATCTTCCCAAGTTTGGAGAGTCAAAGGTTCCAAACTATCAACCAATCCATCTTTTATCCCTAAACACACTCCATCCATGCCTCCACACATAATATCCAATTCTCACATTGACCATGTATTTACAACAACCCTCCATCATAAGGATTCTGAAGGCACTCTATCACAATGTGTGCACAAAGACAAAGTCAACTCTGGCATTAACGAAGCAAATCAGGAATCTCAAAAGTTGCATTCAACTGCACGTATCTTAGCAAAGTAGCTTCTTCAAGCAGGATATCGATGGCACATTATGACAGGATCATCTACATCAATGACACCTTGTGATTCGGCATGAGCTTAAAATCTTTCAAAAAAAAATTTAAAAAAATCAAAAAATATGAAAATCCAAAAAAATAGAAAAAGGATTGAAAAAGTAAAGAAAAAATCTTGAAAACAGTAAAGAAAAAAATCTTCCTCTAGTGAAAACCATATGACTGGTGCAAGACCATGAAGAAAACTTGGCAACAGGGCATCATGTGTAGAATCAAGCATCTATGTGCACCAACAAGGAAAGGTCCGTCCCATCCATAATAAATCAAGCATTTTATCCATCGATCCATAAATCCATTCATCCATAAACCATTTATCCAATCCTTTCATCCATCTACATCCATCATCCAAGTTATCTTGATCTTGATGAAAACTTAGTCGCTACCTAATAAAGGATATGAGTAACTACAGCAAAATCCTATCCTAGGAATCATATCCAATAGGTGACTAATATCTCTTCATGGTCGTTCATTTACTTGTCAAACCAAGGAACGTATACTTTAAATTGAGCAACACTATATGTGCACCAAGAACCAGTTTCAGTCACAACCTATGGAAAATAAATACTTGGAAATAGATTCTACCTACATTATAGGAAGGTAATGCAAGGTTCTCTAAACTCAACCATAATTTAACCAAAGCAGAAATCATAATAGCTACGACTAAGAAGCAAACTATGAATCAGCTCTTATACACAGAAACGTATTAATGTGGATGTGGATTCCCACGTCGTGAGAAATAATATAAGATCAGGCTTGGTAATGTAAACTTCAAAGATGAAATCTAACTTATGATCAACAGAAAATGAATGGATAACTAACTAACTACAGATACTTACTAAGTGGGCCCCCTTAGCAAGCATCAACTAATTATGCAAGTACTGAACTCAGAACTTCATCAAATTTTATTCATAAACTTAGAATGGTGTACATTGTTCTGTTCATATGAAAACTAACAAAAAACTCTATCTCTTGTCATACATACTTTTCTTTTTATTATCATACTATCTTTTACATGATATCCTTTCTATCTCACTATGCTTGCTCACTTGCGTAGGAGGAACACTTATTTAAATCAGGAAAACAACTAACTAACTAACCCTAACAGAGAAAGAGGTGGATGTAAATGTATCCTGGAATCGAGGAGAAGACTAGATAAATGAACTTATCTGCTCAACACGATTCAGAGAGAATTCAGCATTCCACTCTTTCCAAATTAATTGACATTTAAATTCCTTCCCAACAATTTTGGTCAAAGAGTCTTTGCCAGAATAACTTCCTCGAAGTCGTGCAGGAAATGAACTCTACTGTAAGGCCGAGATCAGTTGCGCTTGACTCATTCATACTTTCTTTAACAATTCTGCAAAACACAAGGCAACATAAGCAAACGAAAACATGCATAGCAACATACACGATATCCATTTATTAATCACATATCAAATTTACTTCATCATTCAAAAACTACATGCGTTATACCAGTCATTTGGAAAGTCAATCAGGGTAATAAATATAGACATATCAACATGATATGCTACAGGAATATAAAAGTGTATTGCTATAGGATATCCCCCAATAAAAGGTTTCTAAAGAGTTTAAACAACCATGAACAACAAAAGTAAGGGTATTAAAAGTACACCATCATACCCAAATTATGAGCATACTTTGGGCTCATCATTTTTCCCCCTACTTAACCTGATGTTGGTCCTCCAGCATTAAACTTTCTGGTGGTCTCTCTGAAATCAATGGTTGAGGCATGACCCTGAAATGAAGTTTCGAATTTATAATAAAAACCTCTGAAACTCTGCCACCTTTCATACCTACAAGCTTTTGTATCTTCATTAATATTTGTAGCTCGGTAGGGATAAAGAGGCCACATCAGCACAGGAGGTCTAAATCTCAAGGTCAACCACAACTCAAACCTCTTTTGAAGGCCCAACTGTATGTATCTATTTGATCTTCTGAGAGTTGCTGTAAAATTCAGGGGACTGTGAGGCTCAGACCTTCTTAACCCAACAGTCAATCTCCCATCTATTCTCAATTCTAGAGTATGACAGCTTCCAAAATGAGTATGTCTGTTCTTGAAACTCATCATACACCTATTTTCTAAGATTGAATATTTTCATCCTGACTGTATTATTATTATGGAAATATGCCACAGTAAGCCAAGTTTTCAACATTGTATAGGGGTCTGAACTCTCAGGGCGCAATGGAATAGGCTCATCCCTTTCTGCTTCTTCATATGCTTCCAATTGCTTTCCATAATTAGCTTTGTTTGCTGCCCAAGACATGAGTGATCTTAAATGAATGTCACCAATGTATAGAAGTGGATTCCACTATGTTTCAAAGGGAATTATAAAGCCATGCAAATAAAATTCGCACAAAGAATTCCTTAGCCAATAAGGAGCTGTCTGGTATGCATCATAGAATTCTTTAGCAGTGTGAATAATAGTATCTAGATTCCTGGAAATTCTTATTAACTGGAACCACAAAAATTGTTCCTTGAGACACAGAGCATAAACTCTAGGTGGTGGTCTACACTCCATAATCTTACCAGTTATTGTCATCATTTCATTCATTTTCTCCTTTAACTCCTGAATTTCCTATTTCTGCCTTTCAATGTCTCTTTTCAGTTTCTTCTTTTCTTCCTCCCAAAGATTTTGTTGCATTTCAATCTTGGCTAGGTGGCGGAAACTCAAGGTCTGCAATGTGACTGGTCTCCATGTGTTTCTAAGATATTCCAAGAATTCAATCAAAAATATCTTTTTGTAGACAACCATGGCTTGGCAGGTTTCAGGGGATAATGAAGCTTCATTGGCCACTTCCAATTGTTTAGGCTGTTCTTCTCCTTACTGCAGGATGAATTTCTATTGTTGTAGTGGAGAAGACTGTGCTTCCTCTGAAATTGGCATAGCTACAGCAGCCAAGTCATCGAGACTTGGTACCCCCCTTTCATTATCCTCAACTTCCCTTGTCTCAATTTTTTCTTCTTCAAGAATAACAAATGGACTATGTCCAGCATTCTCATATACATCCTGAGAGACATTATGTTCATAACCTACAAATTCCTCTAAAATTATGATAACTTCAGGTTGAGGTGAAGTAGGGGAGACTTTACATTGTTTTCTTATTGAAACTCTTCTTGGCAATGTTGCAGCTGCTAAAGGTGCTCTCATAGCTTTCCTCTTTTTGAATTGCCTAGAGGGCTCTGGCTTATTAGAAAATGATGGTGAACTTGTGGTGGCAATAGGCGTTGCTGTAGGAGAAATTGTTGTAGGAGAAGGTGTTGCAGGAGTAGAGCGTTGCCTTTTCTAAGGATGAGGGTCATATTTTGGGGTTTGTTCTGCCCCAGATGACTCTCCTGCCTTTTTTTTTCCTTTTTCTTTCCTATAGGAAGACCTAGTTTGAACCCAGACAAAGGACTCTAGTGTGAACACTACAGGACCAGGTGCTACACGAGCAGATGACCCTTGCCCTACTTCCCTACTGGTAGATGCTATTTTCTCTTTCTTTTTCTGAGGTCGTGGAGCAAGTTCCCTAGGAGGTTTTGGAAGTTGCAGGCTCTTTTGGGCAACAAATTCTTGCCAGGAAAGAGGTGACACATCTCTCAAGGAGCGTTCAATCAACAGTTTAATAAGGGCATGATGGGCAATAGAATTATCCCTCCCTCTCTGGGTTTCATGGGCGCATTGCTTCAAAAGATTTAACAAAAAGTTTGGGACATTAATGGCTAACCCATGCCTCATATGACTCAGCAATTTAAAATGATAGGAATGTAGGTAAGAAAAACGGCCTTCACATGTTAAGTACCTGATTATGAAAGCAGCATATTCTGGATATGGGGGAGGCAATGACACTCGCTTGCATCCTTGCTTAGAGACCTCCAAGGGTCCATCAGTTGGTATTGTAAATTCTTCCCTAGCAGAAACAGCATCTAAAGAAAAATTCTCTCCTACAGCTGGAAGCCTGGTTACCTCTGCAATTCATTCCTCGGTTACAGCTATAGTTAAACATCATACTATAGCCTCTCCTTTAGAAAGGGTTCTTAAAAATTCGCCCTCAGCTTCCTCATTGTAAGTATTTAACCTCAAAAAGTAGTTCAACTAACCACAAAGGCTGAATGCTTGAACTGTTTGAGGATTCTGCATCAATATCTCATGCACTACAGGCTCATGTCTTACCAGTCGACCACCCATATTCACAATTGTCTCAGCTGAAACTTAAACTCTTTTTTGAACTTTTTACTTTTCTGCTCTGCTTTTTCAACCCTGCCGTCACTTTCTCTTTTTTTCCAAGAATGAACTCAAAATATTTTTGCATGTAATAATTGTTATAACTACTTAAACAAGCAGTTTTAATTGTGATTTAAGGTGAAACATGCAGTCATACTTTGGAAAGTACAAGAAAATAATAAAGAAACATATCTGAATAGTTGTGACAACAGCGTAAGTGAAATGGATTATCCCGCCCCCTACTTAAAATATGACATTTTTCCACACATGTACTAAAGAATAGGCGAAGATCAGGCAATAATGACTGATATAGACATAGTAGTAAATGAATAAAATGAACTAAATCAATGATGCGACAACAAAAGATATCGCGTACCTTTCAATTAATGCTCGTACGTGCTGAGAAAGATGACGGCTTCAGTATGATATGACAGTTAGGAATGAAATCATAATTAAGGGTGGTGTGGATGAATGAGGTGGATGAGTGACGTGGACGGATGAGATGTATGGATGGAACAGGTGGATGGAATGGAAGATAAAGAAGTGAGATGTGGCGATGAGTGGGAATGAAGAAAAAGGGTTTCCTTAAAAGGAAACCTTTATTATGAGCATGCATTTAAAACATTATGGTGAAGCTGTAGGAGAAAGGCTAAAGCCTTTTGCTGTAGGAAGATTGATGGTAGGATCCTGAACAAACTGCTGCATGAATTCTTCTTTTGAGATTGGCTTACGATACAACCGAAGATGGTGTCCATTAACCAGTAGCTTGAATCGAACAGGATCAATTGTGACTAATTGAACTGAACCATTATCAAATACATGTTCAATTTCATATGGGCCAAGCCATCGGGTTGTGAGTTTACCTTGATTTTCTTTATACCTCGAGTCATAGAGCAGTGCCTAGTCACCGGCAAAGAATTGCTTCATTTTGATATGTCGGTCATGCCACTTTTTCCTTTGTTGTTGTATGATTTTAGTATGCTTCAGGGCATTCCTTTTGAGCTCATCCAAAGCATTAAGCTACATGACTCTGTCATTTTGTGCATTTGTTAAATTCATGTCCATCTCTAATGTTGTTCTTAGAGTCTTATGTTCAAATTCTATTGGCATCATAGCTGTTTTACCATACACCATTTCAAAAGGTGTATATCCTGTAGCAATCTTCCAAGTAGTACGGTAGGCCCATATAGCTTCTAGTAACTGTGCGGCCTAGTCCTTCCTATGCAAATCTATAGTTTTTTTGAAAATGGCCTCTATGTCCCTATTGGTGACCTCAACCTGGCCATTGGCCTGGGGGTGATAAGGAATTGATTTCCTATGCCTTATATTGTATTCATTTACTAAGGTTGTGATAAGTGTAGAAGTGAATTGTGCTCCTTGATCTGTCACTATTTCCCTAGGCACACCAAACCTGGTGAATATTTCCTCATAGAGGAATTCAACTACTTTATTATCCCTAGCATGTTTCATAGGTTTAGCCTCAACCCATTTTGTCACATAATCTATGCATACAAGGATGTAGGACTTACCATTGGAAGGTGGATCAATTGGTCCCACAAAATCCAATCCCCATTTATCAAAGGGTGTAACAATAACTTGTGGAAATAGAGGCATCTCATCAGATCGAGTTGGTCTTTCCATCCTTTGGCATCTGTCACATCTCTTGGTATATTTGGCTACATCTTGATGCAGATTTGGCTAATAGTAGTCAGTATTTAAAATTTCCATTGTTTTTCTTTTGGTAGCAAAATGTCCACCACATGGCTCATCATGGCTTGCATGTAATATATCATGAATGTCCTCCTCTTGTACACATCTCCTCATAACTTGATCTGGCCCTATATAAAACATGCAATCTACAATCCAAGAAAATTTAAAGCTTTTATCTCCTAATAATCTTTTTTCCTTAGGGGAGAATTGAGGAGTTCTTCCTATGGCCGATAATTTGCTATATCCAGATACCATGGTTGAATAACTTGATTGTAAATAGGTGCTCATCAGGAAAGGAGTCTTCAATAAGTGCAGTCATCTTGCCTTTGAATTCTAGAAATCAACGCGGTGGCTTTACGAAGCATCCGCAATTGTAATGTCAAATTCATGCATCGTAGCCAATATACATCAGCGATCTCCCGGATATTGAGCTTTTGTTCATGAGATACTGGATTGCTGCATGATCAATGTGGACAAATATCTGATAGTGAGTGATGTAATTCTTGAATTTATTAAGGGCATAGATGATGGCCAACATTTCTTTTTCTGTAACAGTGTAGTTGAATTCAGCCCCTTGCAGATTTTTGCTTATATAGTAGAGGGCATGTTATGTTGATCCATCCTTCTGCCCTAACACCACTCCAATGGCATAATCTGATGCATCAATATGAATATGAAATGGAACTGACCAATCAAGTCCTTTCAGAATAGGTTCCTGTGTAAGGCTACTTTTAAATCAAGGAATGTTTTTTCACATTCCTCAGTCCAAGAAAAATCTGCATCTTTCTTCAAGAGACTGTATAAGGGACCTGTTGTTTGGCTGAAGTCCTTGATGAATCTTCTATAGTATCTAGCATGGCCAAGAAAGCTCCTTACTTCTTTCTGCTTGGAAGGAAAGGGGAGATTAGAGATGACCTCAATCTTAGCAAGATCAACCTGTATTATTGCAGCAAAAATATGGTGACTGAGTACTATTCCCTCCTGCATCATTATGAAGCACTTTTGACTATTCAATGATAGGTTGTGATCTTCACTTCTCTGTAGTACTTTCTCCAAGTTGGATTGAGCTTCCTCAAATGTTGTACCATAAGTAGTAATGTCATCCATGTATATTTCCATGCAATCATATGAGATGTCCAAGAAGATACTTATGACTGCCCTTTGGAAAGTTGCAGGAGCATTACAGAGACCAAAAGGAAAAACTGAATAGGAAAACATTCCCCAAAGGCATGTAAAAGTATTATTTTCTTGATCCTCGGGAGCAATCTTGATTTGATTGTACCCACTGAATCTATCTAAGAATGAGAAGTACTTTTTCCCAGCTAAATTATCTAGAACTTGATCAATGAATGGAAGAGGAAAGTAATCTTTCTTTGTTGCCAAGTTGAGCTCTTTGTAATCTACAAATACCCTCCATTTTCCTCCTTTCTTAGGAACAATAACCAATGGGGAAACCCACTGACTATCCGAGATTGGGTAGATAAAGCCAGTTGTTAACATTTTCTGCAATTCTTCTTTAACAATTTCTCTCAAAGCTAGATTGATTCTTCTTTGAGGCTGCCTAACAGGTCTGAACTCACTGTTAATGTATATGCGATGTGTACAGAGTTTTGGGTCTAAACCCTTCATGTCACCATATTCCCAAGCAAAAGCTGACTTATGACTGGTAAGCATTTTGACCATAGATTCTTGTTGCTCATTGGTGAGGTTTTTATTGATGCTCAAGGTTTTTCCTACGGCTACCTCAACTTGGGAGGTTAAATCTACCATAGATACTTCAGGTAGAAATGGAATTTCGACCTCATGGGGTAGCAAGGTGTGTAAGTAGTCAGTTGCTGCAAGATAATGAGTTGATGTAGGTGATTTTTTTACAATGAAAGTATCTGGTACCATAGTTATTCAGTAGGATATTGGATAGTATATCTTCTTCTTCTTCTTGTGCAATGAAAGGCTCTATGGTAATCATCATTAAATTTTCCACGGAGTTCACTTCCTCCTCTTCTCCCAAATCTAGCCAAACAACCTCTTCATACTCAAGTTGGGGCAGGGTTGGAGAATAGAGTGTAAGCTTCTTTGTGCTATACCCATCATATATTGTCATGTTACCCAACCTACATCCAATGTAAGCATCAGTAGTAGCCAACCAAGGCCTTCCTAGTATGACAGGGTATCCCCCCAATGATGCCTTTGGAGATAAGACCATAAAATCAGCAAGGTACTCCCAGGAATCCAAGGTGACTACCATGTCTTCAACTACCCCATCAGGTTTGACAGTTGAGCTATCAGCAAGTTGTAATATTGTAGGTGTAGTCCTTATGTCTGAAATATTAAGTTTTACAACCAAGTCATTTGTCATGACATTGATAGCTGCACCAAGATCTACTAAAGCATTCTTAATTTGCAACCCATTAACATTGATCTCCACAATAGGGCTTCCTGGATCTAAATATTTTGGGATGCTAAGCTT
>VDFB02281492.1:833412253-833537371 GCA_007258455.2 Sequoia sempervirens
AAAAGCAAAAGAAGGCTTTTCAAGCGACGTACAAAGTGTATCAAGCAGTTGGTCCTAATTCCATGCACAATTTTGTATCCACCCATCATTGCTCATCTTCCCAAGTTTGGAGAGTCAAAGGTTCCAAACTATCAACCAATCCATCTTTTATCCCTAAACACACTCCATCCATGCCTCCACACATAATATCCAATTCTCACATTGACCATGTATTTACAACAACCCTCCATCATAAGGATTCTGAAGGCACTCTATCACAATGTGTGCACAAAGACAAAGTCAACTCTGGCATTAACGAAGCAAATCAGGAATCTCAAAAGTTGCATTCAACTGCACGTATCTTAGCAAAGTAGCTTCTTCAAGCAGGATATCGATGGCACATTATGACAGGATCATCTACATCAATGACACCTTGTGATTCGGCATGAGCTTAAAATCTTTCAAAAAAAAATTTAAAAAAATCAAAAAATATGAAAATCCAAAAAAATTAGAAAAAGGATTGAAAACAGTAAAGAAAAAAATCTTCCTCTAGTGAAAACCATATGACTGGTGCTTTGGGCAAGACCATGACGAAAACCTGGCAAACAGGCATCATTTGTAGAATCAAGCATCTATGTGCACTAGTTCAGGTGAAAGCATCTCATCCCATCCATAATAAATCAAGTATTCCATCCATCGTATCCATAATAAATCCATTCATCCATAAACCATTTATCCAATCTATTTTCATCCATCTGCATCCATCATCCAAGTTATCTTGATCTTGATGAAATTTCTGGTCGCACCCACAAAAGGATATGAAAATCACAGCAAAACCTATCCTGGGAATTGGACATTCCAACAGGTGACTAATATCTTTTCATGGTCATTCATTTACTTGTCAAACCAGGGAACGTATACTTGAAATGGAGCGGCACTGTATGTGCACTAAGAACCAGTTTCAGTCACAACCTAGCGAGAATAAATACTTGGAAAGAATTCTACCTACGTTATAGGAAGGTAATGCAAAGTTCTATAAACTCAACCATAATTTAACCAAAGCAGAAATCATAACAACTACGACTAAGAAACAAACTATGAACTGGCCTTATGCTGCAAGAATAGACACAAGGATGGATTCTCGATGCTGCAGAAACAATATAAGACTGAGTTTGCACAGAAACTTCAAAGATGAAATCTAACTTATGATCAACAGAAAATGAATGGATAACTAACTAACTACAGATACTTACTAAGTGGGCCCCCTTAGCAAGCATCAACTAATTATGCAAGTACTGAACTCAGAACTTCATCAAATTTTATTCATAAACTTAGAATGGTGTACATTGTTCTGTTCATATGAAAACTAACAAAAAACTCTATCTCTTGTCATACATACTTTTCTTTTTATTATCATACTATCTTTTACATGATATCCTTTCTATCTCACTATGCTTGCTCACTTGCGTAGGAGGAACACTTATTTAAATCAGGAAAACAACTAACTAACTAACCCTAACAGAGAAAGAGGTGGATGTAAATGTATCCTGGAATCGAGGAGAAGACTAGATAAATGAACTTATCTGCTCAACACGATTCAGAGAGAATTCAGCATTCCACTCTTTCCAAATTAATTGACATTTAAATTCCTTCCCAACAATTTTGGTCAAAGAGTCTTTGCCAGAATAACTTCCTCGAAGTCGTGCAGGAAATGAACTCTACTGTAAGGCCGAGATCAGTTGCGCTTGACTCATTCATACTTTCTTTAACAATTCTGCAAAACACAAGGCAACATAAGCAAACGAAAACATGCATAGCAACATACACGATATCCATTTATTAATCACATATCAAATTTACTTCATCATTCAAAAACTACATGCGTTATACCAGTCATTTGGAAAGTCAATCAGGGTAATAAATATAGACATATCAACATGATATGCTACAGGAATATAAAAGTGTATTGCTATAGGATATCCCCCAATAAAAGGTTTCTAAAGAGTTTAAACAACCATGAACAACAAAAGTAAGGGTATTAAAAGTACACCATCATACCCAAATTATGAGCATACTTTGGGCTCATCATTTTTCCCCCTACTTAACCTGATGTTGGTCCTCCAGCATTAAACTTTCTGGTGGTCTCTCTGAAATCAATGGTTGAGGCATGACCCTGAAATGAAGTTTCGAATTTATAATAAAAACCTCTGAAACTCTGCCACCTTTCATACCTACAAGCTTTTGTATCTTCATTAATATTTGTAGCTCGGTAGGGATAAAGAGGCCACATCAGCACAGGAGGTCTAAATCTCAAGGTCAACCACAACTCAAACCTCTTTTGAAGGCCCAACTGTATGTATCTATTTGATCTTCTGAGAGTTGCTGTAAAATTCAGGGGACTGTGAGGCTCAGACCTTCTTAACCCAACAGTCAATCTCCCATCTATTCTCAATTCTAGAGTATGACAGCTTCCAAAATGAGTATGTCTGTTCTTGAAACTCATCATACACCTATTTTCTAAGATTGAATATTTTCATCCTGACTGTATTATTATTATGGAAATATGCCACAGTAAGCCAAGTTTTCAACATTGTATAGGGGTCTGAACTCTCAGGGCGCAATGGAATAGGCTCATCCCTTTCTGCTTCTTCATATGCTTCCAATTGCTTTCCATAATTAGCTTTGTTTGCTGCCCAAGACATGAGTGATCTTAAATGAATGTCACCAATGTATAGAAGTGGATTCCACTATGTTTCAAAGGGAATTATAAAGCCATGCAAATAAAATTCGCACAAAGAATTCCTTAGCCAATAAGGAGCTGTCTGGTATGCATCATAGAATTCTTTAGCAGTGTGAATAATAGTATCTAGATTCCTGGAAATTCTTATTAACTGGAACCACAAAAATTGTTCCTTGAGACACAGAGCATAAACTCTAGGTGGTGGTCTACACTCCATAATCTTACCAGTTATTGTCATCATTTCATTCATTTTCTCCTTTAACTCCTGAATTTCCTATTTCTGCCTTTCAATGTCTCTTTTCAGTTTCTTCTTTTCTTCCTCCCAAAGATTTTGTTGCATTTCAATCTTGGCTAGGTGGCGGAAACTCAAGGTCTGCAATGTGACTGGTCTCCATGTGTTTCTAAGATATTCCAAGAATTCAATCAAAAATATCTTTTTGTAGACAACCATGGCTTGGCAGGTTTCAGGGGATAATGAAGCTTCATTGGCCACTTCCAATTGTTTAGGCTGTTCTTCTCCTTACTGCAGGATGAATTTCTATTGTTGTAGTGGAGAAGACTGTGCTTCCTCTGAAATTGGCATAGCTACAGCAGCCAAGTCATCGAGACTTGGTACCCCCCTTTCATTATCCTCAACTTCCCTTGTCTCAATTTTTTCTTCTTCAAGAATAACAAATGGACTATGTCCAGCATTCTCATATACATCCTGAGAGACATTATGTTCATAACCTACAAATTCCTCTAAAATTATGATAACTTCAGGTTGAGGTGAAGTAGGGGAGACTTTACATTGTTTTCTTATTGAAACTCTTCTTGGCAATGTTGCAGCTGCTAAAGGTGCTCTCATAGCTTTCCTCTTTTTGAATTGCCTAGAGGGCTCTGGCTTATTAGAAAATGATGGTGAACTTGTGGTGGCAATAGGCGTTGCTGTAGGAGAAATTGTTGTAGGAGAAGGTGTTGCAGGAGTAGAGCGTTGCCTTTTCTAAGGATGAGGGTCATATTTTGGGGTTTGTTCTGCCCCAGATGACTCTCCTGCCTTTTTTTTTCCTTTTTCTTTCCTATAGGAAGACCTAGTTTGAACCCAGACAAAGGACTCTAGTGTGAACACTACAGGACCAGGTGCTACACGAGCAGATGACCCTTGCCCTACTTCCCTACTGGTAGATGCTATTTTCTCTTTCTTTTTCTGAGGTCGTGGAGCAAGTTCCCTAGGAGGTTTTGGAAGTTGCAGGCTCTTTTGGGCAACAAATTCTTGCCAGGAAAGAGGTGACACATCACTCAAGGAGCATTCAATCTACAATTTAATAAGGGCATGATGGGCAAAAAAATTATCCCTCCCTCTCTAGGTCTCATGGGCGCATTGCTTCAAAAGATTTAACAAAAAGTTTGGAACATTAATAGCTAACCCATGCCTCATATGAGTCAGCAATTTAAAATGGTAGGAATGTAGGTAAGAAAAATGGCCTTCACATGTTAAGTACTTGATTATAAAAGTAGCATATTTTGGATATGGGGGAGGTAACGACACTCGCTTGCATCCTTGCTTAGAGACCTTCAAGGGTCCATCAGTTGGTACTGTAAATTCTGCCCTAGCAGAAAGAGCATCTGAAGAAAAATTCTCTCCTATAGCTAGAAGCTCGGTTACCTCTACAATTCATTCCTCAGTTACAGCTATTGTTAAACCCCATACTGTAGCATCTCCTTTAGAAAGGGTTCTTAAAAGTTCGCCTACGGCTTCCTCATTGAAAGTATCTAACCTCAAAAAGTAGTTCAACCAACCAGAGAGGCTGAATGCTTGAACTGTTTGAGGATTGTGTCAATATCTCATGAGCTACAGGCTCATGTCTTACCGGTTGACCACCCATACTCACAATTGTCTCAACTGAAACTTAAACTCTTTTTGAAAAATCCAAAGAAAACTTTTCTGCTCTACTTTTTCTGCCCTGTCGTCACTTTCTCTTCTTTTCCAAGAATGAACTCAAAAGATTTTTGCATGTAATAATTGTTATAACTACTTAAACAAGCAATTTTAATTCTGATTTAGGGTGAAACATGCAGTCATACTTTGGAAAGTACAAGAAAATAATAAAGAAACATATCTGAATAGTTGTGATAGCAGCATAAGTGAAATGGATTGTCCCACCCCCTACTTAAAATATGACATGTGTCCACACATGTACTAAAGAATAGGCGAAGATCGGGCAATAATGATTGATATATACATAGTAGTAAATGAATAAAAGGAAATAAATCAATAATGCAACAACAAAAGATATTGTGTACCTGTCAATTAATGCTCGTACATGCTGAGAAAGATGACAACTTCAGTATGATATGATAGTTGGGAATGAAATCATAATTAAGGGTGGTGTAGATGAATGAGGTGGATGGGTGACATGGATAAATGAGATGTAAGGATGGAATGGATGGAAGATAAAGAAGTGAGATGTGGTGATGAGTGGGAACGAAGAAAAAGGGTTTCCTTAAAAAGGAAACCTTTATTATGAGCATGCATTTAAAACATTATGGTGAAGCTACAGGAGAAAGGCTAAAGCCTTTTGCTACAGGAAGATTAGTGGCAAGATTCTAAACAAACTGCTACATGAATTCTTCTTTTGAGACTGGCTTATGATACAATCAAAGACAGTGCCCATTAACCAGTAGCTTGAATCGAACAGGATCAATTGTGACTAATTGAACTAAACCATTATCAAATACATTCTCAATTTCATATGGGCCAAGCCATCGGGTGGTGAATTTACCTTGATTTTCTTTATACCTCAAATCATAGAGCAAGGCCCAATCACCGGCAAAGAATTGCTTCATTTTGATATGTTGGTCTTGCCACTTTATTCTCTGAGTTTGTATCATCTCAGTGTGTTGCAGGGCATTCTTTCGGAGCTCATCTAGAGCATTAAGCTACATGACTCTGTCATTTTGTGCATTTGTTAAATCTATGTCCATCTCTAATGTTGTTCTTAGAGTCTTATGTTCAAATTCTATTGGCATCACAGCTGTTTTACCATACACCATTTCAAAAGGTGTATATCCTGTAGCAGTCTTCCAGGTATTACGGTAGGCCCATATAGCTTTGGGTAACCGTGCGGCCTAGTCCTTCCTATGCAAATCTATAGTTTTAGTCAAAATGGCCTCTATGTCCCTATTGGTGACCTCAACCTGGCCATTGGCCTGGGGGTGATAAGTAGTTGATTTCCTGTGTCTTATATTGTATTCATTTACTAAGGCTGTGATAAGTGTAGAAGTGAATTGTGATCTTTGATCTGTTACTTTTTCCTTAGGGACACCAAACTTGGTGAATATTTCCTCATAGAGGAATTCAGCTACTTTATTATCCCTAGCATGTTTCATAGGTTTAGCCTCAACCCATTTTGTCACATAATCTGTGCATACAAGGATGTAGAACTTACCATTGGAAGGTGGATCAATTGGTCCCACAAAATCCAATCCCCATTTATCAAAGGGTGTAACAATAACTTGTGGAAATAGAGGCATCTCATCAAATCGAGTTGGTCTTCCCATCCTTTGGCATCTATCACATCTCCTGGTATATTTGGCTGCATCTCTATGCGGAGTTGGCCAATAGTAGCCAATATTTAAAATTTGCATTGCTATTCTTTTGGCAGCAAAATGTCCACCACACGGCTCATCATGGCTTGCATGTAATATATCATGAATGTCCTCCTCTTGTACACATCTCCTCATAACTTGATTTGGCCCTGTATAAAACATGCAATCTGCAATCCAAAAAAAGTTAAAGCTTTTCTCGGCAAATAATCTTTTTTCATTAGGGGAGAATTGAGGAGGATTTCTTCCTGTTGCCAGATAATTTGCTATATCCGCATACCATGGTTGAATAACCTTGATTACAAACAGGTGCTCATCAAGAAATGAGTCTTCAATAAGTGCAGTGTAATACCCCTCCTCTTACTGTTTGGATTTGACATTTATGTGGTTTTGATTGATGCTTTGTGACGATGATTATCTGTATTGTTGTTTGGTGTGTGTGGATGCGTAGTTTAGTTAATTGTTGCGTGTGACATTATTAGTATGATTTATGATACTCGGTGTGTTGTTTTGGATTATTGTTTATTCAAATAGATTTTCATTAATGTTTTATATGTCGATGTGATGATTCTTTGGTGATCATGTTATTTGGATTCAGTATTATTTTATAATGCAATGGTTTAATAATTCTAGTTATGATGCAGTAGTTAAATATCATGTTATCTTATGATCAATTTGGTTAGAAATGTTAGTTCATTATTGATATTGTAACTGTTAGAATAGAATAGGTGAGAGGACAGTGTAGCATCACTCGTTCACGAGTGCCTTGCTACATTGCAATTCCTTCTCATGATAGGATGTTGATTATATATATACATGTGCTACTTGACGTTTATTTGGATGCAGGATTGCAGGAATAAGTCTCGATTCCACCTGCTTTGGTAGGACAGGGCGAGCAATAAATTAACCCAATGGGTAAAATGTTGAAAAAAGGAGTAGGTTTGGAAGTGTCCCCGTCCCAAGTCCGTCGTCTGTTGTAAGTTGTTGTGTCATGACTGAAGTTTTGTCTTTGTCTTTATGTAGTTTGACTATTGAGTATTTATTTAATTCTTGGTTAGTGTTTAATTAATTAATCGTATTTCATAAAATAATTAATTAATGTTGCATTGTTATTTGATTTAATTGAGAGTTAGAAAAATGTTAAATTTAAATATATTGTAAATTAAAAAGTATTTAATTAATTAAAATTTAAGAAATTAAATTAAATTAATATTGTTAAGAATAATTAGATATTATATTTTTTTATTAATATTAAATTAGAAAATTATGTGAGGATAATATCTGAATTAAATAAATTATTTCAATTAAAATTTTAGATAAGTGTGAGCTTTTAAAAGCTGGAAAAGGACCAATAAGAAAAGAGGCTTTTTGAGAAATGAAAGCGGGAAGAGCTTTATGGAATATTTATTTTGATTTATTATTTTTTATGAAGGGAGGATTTTCACACACACAAGTTTGGCTCTTTTGTTTTGGATCTAAAAAAAAAAGAAAAAAAGAAAAGAATTTTTGTTGAAGGACTTCTAGGAAAAATAATTGTTTTGAAGATAGATAGATTCGAAAAGAAAGTTGGAGGAGGAGATCGAGAGGAGGCTACAGAAAGGATTCTTACGGAGGATTTCAGGTTCTTCTAAATTACTATTTCTTTTAGTTTATTGTTCTATAAACATACCTTGTTTGTTGTGCTTCGTTTGAAAGTTAATTACTCCATGTTTGTGAAAGAGGATTTTGTAGTTGTAAATTAGTTGCTACAGACTTTTGAAGATTGTTCGTTGAAAACTATAGTAAAACCCTTTGAATATTCAATAAAATTTAGTTTTGAAACCATTGTCTTGAAAAGAAAATCATTTTTTTTTTGTGGGTTAAACTTGCATAACCATATTTAGATTGTCTGATATAAAATAAAATAAATGAATAAGAAAATCAAATCATATGTAGAAGACTGTGGTAAAACCCTTCGAAATTTACTCAATAAAATTTGTTTCTGAAAATTACTATTGAGAAGAAAATCATTATTTTATGGCTTGAATTTATTTGCCTAATTTGTTTTGTATCTGGTAGGAAAATTTAATTGTTGTAAATTTTGCATAAATATATGTATATTTGTATACCTATATATATGTGTGTGTGTTTATATTAAAAAAATAAAAAAATAAAAAAATAAATAAGGCTGTGTTTTATTTCTGTATAATTTATCTTCTTTTCCCTATGTGTTCTGTGTACTGCGTGCCTTGTTGAATAAGAAAAATATTTAATTTGTTATCAGTTTTAGAGGTATGTTTGAACAAAAGAAATTATATATATATATAAAATATTTATATTATTTTATCAAAATTCGAAATCCACATTTTAAGGGTTTTAATATATAAAAATAATGTAAAAACAAATAAAACAAAATAAAATTAAAGTTTTGAAAATATTGGGGGAATGGGAAAGGACGGCGGGTGCCGTACCAGTCTCGTCCCCGGTTTACCACGCAGCAGCCACTAGGCTGCGTACAGCAGCCGTACGCAGCCTAGTGGGGGGTGGGAGGTGCAGTACCTCCCTTGGGAGCAGTACCTCATGAACTGCATTGTTTATTTATTTTTAAAACAAATTTAAAATTTAAGATTTGTTTTTTTTTTTTTTAATTCATTTAATTTGAATTTCGTTTTCATTCGAATTTAATTTTTAATGAAATTTATATTTATAATCGAATTTAGTTTATAATATATATATATATATATATATATATATATATATATAATAATATTGTATGTTTTAGAAAATTATTTTATAAATTTTAAAAGTATATTTTTAGAAAATGATTTAATTCATACGTTTATTTTATATATATATATTTATTGGGTTTTAATTTAATTTTTATTTTAATATTCAAATGTGTTTTAACTTGATTTGTTCGTAAAATAATTTTTGTAATATGATTCTATTAGTTTTCTTAAATGATTATTTTTATATATATATGGGGTTTGGATATTTGTTTTAAAATTATAATTTTCTTTAAAACAAAATAGGATATAAATGTTAATTTTATAGAATGATTTTAAATATAATTTTTATTTATTTATTTTATTTTGTATATTTATATATATATAAAAGAGAATTATATATATATTGTGATTACGTTTTAATATGATAATTCTTATAAGTTATTATATGTTAGTTTAATCAGAAATTGGGAATAAAGTTTTGTAATTTATAATTAAATTGGTTGGTTAATTTTAAAGTTTATAGGATTATAGTTTAGTTGTGAAGATTGAAATAAATTAATTTGTGTTGTTTTGAAATGAGTTTTCACATGTAATTGATTGATTTATTGGGTGAAAATTATTATTCATTTTAATTTGTTTTATGGCTTTGGTTAAATGTAACTGTTCTTCTTGAGATTATTTATTCTCCATGTTAGGCAAATGGGGTTAAGGGTCTATGTAAGTCTTCCAGAGAAGTTCTCTAGAGTGGGATGTTTTGTGTAGAGGTTCAGTTTGTGAATTGTCTTGAGAATGGTGTAGAGTTGAACTATGATGTTGTACCCGGTTTCCACGAACGGAAATTTGTGCCTCCTAGGAAATAGGAGTGGGTAATGAGATTTGTACCTCCTTTGGAAGGAGTGTGTATTCGTATTGGTTTCCTCCAGTGTTGGAGTGAGTTTCCTTGTTTTATTTCCTCCTTGGATTGGAGAGTTTATGTTGTCTAGTTACCTATTGTGGTATTGTACCTTGTGTGTTGTCGATAGGAGAGTGGCTCTTTGCGGGGGTCCGGCACACAAAGGGGCGCTAGGGTAACCTACCTAGAGTTTAATTAAGTGATAATCTAAAAGAATTAATGGGGAGCTTTCACACTAATAAAGATAAAGGATGTCTCTCTCGTGAAGCAAGTGAATGATAAGGCTCGAGATGAGATGGATGCATAGTTTTGCGTGAGGGTCCGGCGGCTGGTAGAGGCAAGCCAGGGTAACCCAGGATGGGGGTCCGGTAGCCTAGGAAGGTTGAGCCAGGGTAACTCATGGCAATTTATGCATGACACTCTTCCTATGTCGACAGTTAATCAGTTATTGTGCGATGTTCATGATCTTTGTTCTCTGGAAGCATTGTAACCTCGTGTTAAGTGATATTATGTTTATAGTTGTTAAGTGACTTTGTGATTGTAGTTGTTAAGTGATATTGTGTCTGTAGTGGTTAAGTGATTTATTGATTTGTCTTTGGTTATTGTTGGAAGTAGTCTTTGATATTATGTCTTGAGTTTCGTTGATGCTTGTGATTATGACTTGTGTTCTGAAGTGGTGTTGTTGTGCCTTTGGATTTGTCATTGTTGAGTTTCTAAGTGGTCTTTGATGTTAAGTTGTCTATTTGGAGTTAGTCTTTGTTATTGTTAGGCGTGCTTGGTCGGGGACCCTTCCTTGTCTACTCTCAGCATGGGGGTGGTTGGGTGGAATGTGCTTCGTACCCCGTTGGGTTTCCCTTTTTGTTGTAGATATATCTTTTATTGTAGGGTTTTGGAGGATGTTGATGATCCAGTAATTCTTGTACCAGATGTATATACTTTGGATGTAATTCATTGTTGATGTATTGTCTCCCACGTGTGTTGGGATGACCTTGTTGTAAATTGTATATGTAGTTATTGGGATGTATGTTCAGACAGTTGTATTTTACTATCATTTGGATGTGATGTATATTCAGGCCATGTATTTATTCAGGAACGATCATTGGTAATAGTTGTGTTAAGTTGTGTTATCGGTGGTAATATAAATGTTTCGTATCCTTATAGTATCTTTCGTTGTCTTATGTACATATGTTATGAATATGGTTATTGTTTAATAGATATTTTAAATGATGAAATGGGAATGAATAGATTTACGTAATTGATTAATTATTGTTATCTTATTATCGTTGTTATGGGTTAGTGTAGTCATGTCACTTCGTGTACCCCATTGGAACTAGTTGTGCCTCATAATACATTGTTATGTTATAATACTTAAGTATGTTATTATATTCTTTTAAAAAAAAAAATTGTTCCGTTGTTATTAGTTCCATTGAGGTTTGCACGGCGAGGCGTGACATGCAGAGTCATCTTGCCTTTCAATTCTAGAAAAGAAATCAGCAACCACATTGACTTTACCTGCCTTGTCCACAATTGTAATGTCAAATTCCTGCATCAGCAATAACCATCTAGCCAGTCTCCTAGATATTGATCTTTTGTTCATGAGATACCGGATTGCTGCATGATCAATGTGGACAAATATCTAATAACTAGTGATGTAATGCCTGAATTTATTGAGGGCATAGATGATTGCCAACATTTCTTTTTTTGTAACAGTGTAGTTGAATTCAACCCCTTGTAGATTTTTGCTTATATAGTAGAGTGCATGTTCTGTTGATCCATCCTTCTGCCCTAACACTACTCCAATGGAATAATCTGATGCATCAGTATGAATATGAAATGGAAGTGACCAATCAGGTCCTTTCAGAACAGGTTCCTATGTAAGGGCGGCTTTTAAATCAAGGAATGTTTTTTCACATTCCTCAGTCCAAGAAAAATCTACATCTTTCTTCAGCAGACTGTATAACAGGCCTGCTATTTGGCTGAAGTCCTTGATGAATCTTCTGTAGTATCCAACATGGCTAAGAAAGCTCCTTACTTCTTTCTGCTTGGTAGGAAAGGGTATATTAGAGATGACCTCAATCTTAGCAGGATCAACATGTATTCTGGCAGCAGAAATATGGTGACCGAGTACTATTCCTTCTTGCATCATCATGAAGCACTTTTGACTATTCAACGATAGGTTGTGATCTTCACATATCTGTCGTACTTTCTCCAAGTTGGATTGAGCTTCCTCAAATTTTGTACCATAAGTAGTAAAGTCATCCATGTATATTTTCATGCAATCATATGAGATGTCTTAGAAGATACTTATGACTGCCCTCTTGAAAGTTACAGGTGCATTGCAGAGACCAAAAGGAAAAACTAAATAGGCAAACGTTCCCCAAGGGCATGTAAAAGTAGTCTTTTCTTGATCCTCAAGAGCAATTTTGATTTGATTGTACCCACTGAAGCCATCTAAGAATGAGAAGTACTTTTTCCCAACTAAATTATCTAGAACTTGATCAATGAATGGAAGAGGAAAGTAATATTTCTTTGTTGCTAAGTTGAGCTCTCTGTAATCTACACATACCCTCCATTTTCCTCCTTTCTTAGGAACAATAACCAATGGGGAAACCCACTAACTATCCGAGATTGGTTAGATAAAGCTGGCTGTTAACATTTTCTGCAATTCTTCTTTAACAATTTCTCTCAAAGCTGGGTTAATTCTTCTTTGAGGCTGTCTGATAGGTCTGAACTCACTGTTAATGTATATGCTCGATGTGTATAGAGTTTTGGGTCTAAACCCTTCATGTCACCATAGTCCCAAGCAAAATCCAACTTATGACTGGTAAGCATTTTGATCATAGATTCTTGCTGCTCACTGGTGAGGTTTTTATTAATGCTCAAGGATTTTCCTGCAGCTACCTTAACTTGGGAGGTTAAATCTACCATAGATACTTCAGACAGAAATGGCATGTCTACCTCGTGGGGTAACAAGGTGTTTAAGCAATCAGTTGCTATAGGATAATGAGCTGATGTAGACGGAAGAAGAATAGTCTACAAGGAACATGGATTTTTTTCACAATGAAAGTATTCAGTACCATAGTTATTCAGCAGGATATTGGACAGTATATCTTCTTCTTCTTGTTGTGCAATGAAAGGCTCTCTAGTAATCATCATTAAATTGGCCATGGAGTTCACTTCCTCCTCTCACTCCCAAATCTAGCTAAACAACCTCTCCAGACTCAAGTTGGGGCAGGGCTGGAGAATAGAGTGTAAGCTTCTTTGTGCTATACCCACCAGATATTGTCATGTTACCCAACCTACAACTAATGTAAGCATCAGCAGTAGCCAACCAAGGCCTTCCTAGTATGACAGGGTATCCCCCCAATGATGTCTTTGGAGACAAGACCATAAAATCAGCAGGGTACTCCCAGGAATCCAAGGTGACTACCAGGTCTTCAACTACCCCATTAGGTTTGACAGTTGAACTATCAACAAGTTGTAATATTGTAGGTGTAGTCCTTAGGTCTGAAATATTAAGTTTTACAACTAGGTCCTTTGTCATGACATTGATAGCTACACCAAGATCTACTAAAGCATTCTTAATTTGCAACCCATTAACATTGATCTCCACAATAGGGCTTCCTAGATCTAAATATTTTGGGATGCTAAGCTTCCCTAACATTAAGTCAGAGAGTTGGCCTATGACATGGACAGTTTGAGGGTCTTTCTTTTTCCTCCCCAGTTTCTTCAAACATGCCTCCTTGATGGCCTTACTATATATAGGTACTTCTTTGATTGCTTGGAACAAGGGAATTTTCACACTTATATGCTTTAGCTGGTCAAGGATGTCAAAGGTAGGTTCCTCTTATTTTTTTACATTTTCACCTTCCAACCTCTGTGAAAAAGGAGGGGACACTTTATCAGATGCCTTAGGTAATGATGGAATCTGAATCTGAACTGGCTCATTTGGTTGGGCTTGGTCATTGGTATCTTCTTCTTGGTCAATCTCCTCAGATGGCAATTTTGAGATTATGGGAGGAGATGGTGTGGGTAGCACAGCTCCTGAACGTAAATTAATATTATTCAGGTTAAGAGTATAGGTAGGCTGATGATTAGGATCAGCAAAATAGACTTGCTACTACTGCTACTTATTATTAGGATTTGGCAATAGTTGAGTAGGCATAGGTGTTTGTTTTGGGGGGCTAGTATTTGTTGCAAGTGTTGCAGGAGGTGGCATGAGGGCCTGTGGCTGTAGCTGCTGAGGATGCAGGAAGGAAAGGGATTGGTTCTGCCAATGCTATGGACTTCTCCATTGAGGGTTTTGCTGCCAGTTACTTGGGGGTGGAGTCCATTGTCCTCGTGGATGCTGCCAACCTCCTTGAGGAGATTGCCGTTGAGGATTCTGATAGCTAGGCCAGTGAGGTTGAGAAGTATTCCAAGGTTGTGATGGGCCATATGTAGGTTGCCACTGGTTATTGTAATTAGAATAAGGATTACCAAAAGTTAAAGGATCTTGAGGCATAACTTATCTTTGAGCCCATGGTTTCCTTTGTGCAACGAAGAATACTTGGTCATCATCACTTTCTACCACCTTAAAGTTAGTAGGTAGCTGCGTAGCCTCTAGGTTAGCCACCATCTTGCATCTGCAGTCACGTTTCTTCTGTCTGCAATGTGGGCAGAACTCAACCAAGATTGCTTCAGCTTCCTCATGTTTCTTCTGAGCTTGCACAATATCCAACTATGTAGCCATGTTGTTTATGATATCTTGCTTGAAATCTGACAGCAAATTTGTGATCTCTATCCATGAAACTCAATTAGTAGAGGACTTTCCCATTGCAGCTTGATGACCTCTACCCTTCTTAACAATTGCTTGAGAGTAGTTAAGACATATTTTCTTAATATCATCCCAAGGCAGTTGGGTTATATCACCTCCTCCCATTAGTTCCAGGGCATCTATATAGGTATCACTGATTCCCCTTAGAAAAATTAGTTTCTGAGATTCTTCGTTGAGAGTATGGTCTGAATTCCTTTTTGGGGAAAACAAGAATCTTGAGATATAGTCTTCGAGGCTTTCATCCTTCTTTTGTTGAATTCTGAATATATCATCTCCCTTACTACCACTCTTACAATATTCCTTATATTTCTCAAGGAATTTTGTTTGCATGGCTGCCAAACTATCAACAACACCTCTTCCCAAACTCATGAACCATCTAAGGGCTCCTTCCTTCAAAGTGGAAGGAAACAACTTCAGCCTCTGAACGTCTGAAGTGTAATCATAGCTAGGACAAAGGATATCAAACTCAAACAAGAAAGTTTTTGGGTCCTCCGTAACTAGGCCATAGAACTTGGGAAGTAATGAAGAAGGAATATTTTTAAGGTTATCAGTATCTTGCTAGGCAACAATGGGAAACTCAAAAGAAAGAGGTGGATTAGGTGGATTATGTGTCATATTTGCTTGCTGAAGTATCAGAGCAAATGGATTTTCCTTAGGTTCTTCGTCAGCTGGGTAAAATGGTAATTCAACAAATAGGTTTTTAGGGAGGAACCTTCCTAGAGCATCTCTTCTTCTATGCATGCAATAAAATGAATGGTGATTTGAAGGATTTTGAAAATTATTGAATAACAAAATAAACAACTGCTAAAAATGACTTTTAATAGATTCTTAGCTTGACACCATCCCCGACAATGGCACCAAAAATCGTCGCGCCCACAAAAGGATATGAAAATCATGGCAAAACCTATCCTGGGAATTGGACATTCCAACAGGCGACTAATATCTTTTCATGGTCATTCATTTACTTGTCAAACCAGGGAATGTATACTTGAAATGGAGCGGCACTGTATGTGCACTAAGAACCAGTTTCAGTCACAACCTAGCGAGAATAAATACTTGGAAAGAATTCTACCTACGTTATAGGAAGGTAATGCAAAGTTCTATAAACTCAACCATAATTTAACCAAAGAAGAAATCATAACAACTACGACTGAGAAACAAACTATGAACTGGCCTTATGCTGCAAGAATAGACACAGGGATGGATTCTCGATGCTGCAGAAACAATATAAGACTGAGTTTGCACAGAAACTTCAAAGATGAAATCTAACTTATGATCAACAAAAAATGAATGGCTAACTAACTAACTACAGATACTTACTAAGTGGGCCCCCTTAGCAAGCATCAACTAATTATGCAAGTACTGAACTCATAACTTCATCAAATTTTATTCATAAACTTAGAATGGTGTACATTGTTCTATTCATATGAAAACTAACAAAAAACTCTATCTCTTGTCATACATACTTTTCTTTTTATTATCATACTATCTTTTACATGATATCCTTTCTATCTCACTATGCTTGCTCACTTGCGCAGGAGGAACACTTATTTAAATCAGGAAAACAACTAACTAACCCTAACAGAGAAAGAGGTGGATGTAAATGTATCCTGGAATCGAGGAGAAGACTAGATAAATGAACTTATCTGCTCAACACGATTCAGAGAGAATTCAGCATTCCACTCTTTCCAAATTAATTGACATTTAAATTCCTTCCCAACAATTTTGGTCAAAGAGTCTTTGCCAGAATAACTTCCTTGAAGTCGTGCAGGAAATGAACTCTACTGTAAGGCCGAGATCAGTTGCGCTTGACTCATTCATACTTTCTTTAACAATCCTGCAAAACACAAGGCAACATAAGCAAATGGAAACATGCATAGCAACATACACGATATCCATTTATTAATCACATATCAAATTTACTTCATCATTCAAAAACTACATGCGTTATACCAGTCATTTGGAAAGTCAATCAGGGTAATAAATATAGACATATCAACATGATATGCTACAGGAATATAAAAGTGTATTGCTATAGGATATCCCCCAATAAAAGGTTTCTAAAGAGTTTAAACAACCATGAACAACAAAAGTAAGGGTATTAAAAGTACACCATCATACCCAAATTATTAGCATACTTTGGGCTCATCAACTTCGGTGCACAGTTTACGCTTGCTTATGGTAAACATCTTGACATGGGTCATTTTCACTAATCCTATCCTATCCAACATTATCTGAGCTATGAAGCACTATCCAAATGAGCTTTCTTGATCCAAACACCTTATCTTATCATAAGATAATCCATATCCATCCATCCATACACCTATCCAAGCATCCATCCATGACATTTCAAACATTGCTAGACACTGGGATAGATATTTACATCTTGCTTCAAGAATAAATCCTGATCTATATCCTCCAACTTATGTGGTTATTTGAACATTGAAAAACGTGAAATGAAATTGGTCAAGCATTTGCAATCCAAAACCAAATCACTAGCCCATGGCATATTTTGACGAGAAGACATTCCTTATCAGTCTTCATCTTTCATCGAACATCAATCCAAATAATCACTATCAGTTGCATCTAAGTTGCACCTCGAACATCACATCAAATCATCCAAACATATTTTGTTCCAAACCAAGCTTCATCAATCAGGATCAATCAAATCCAATCAAAAAATCATCATCTCAATCCTTGTGTTGCTTAACACTATCCTTGCATTGTTGTGCATCCTCAACAATGTTATCATCAACAATCCCATCAACATCTCAATCATTGTGTTGCTTAACACTATCCATGCATTTTTGTGCATCCTCAACAATGTTATCATCATCAATCTTGATCAATCAATCCTTGCATTGTTGTGCATCCTCAACAATGTTATCTTCATCAATATTGATCAATCAAATCCTTGCATTGTTGTGCATCCTCAACAATGTTATCATCATCCTCAATCCATTGATTCGATTAGTCAACCTTATCTTGATTTTCAACAAAATCCCAAATAGAGCACTGATATTGTCACACATTTCCATATCCAAATCATCAAAATCATGCGAAAAATCCAAAAACATCCAAAACATCAAAAAATCTAAAAACATTCATAAAATTCAGAAAAAATCAAAACCATGGTATCTGAACTACGTCGTCTTTGAGCTTAAACGTAAGCAAGGCTAATCTTTGATCAGCCCCTGAGACATCAAAATCTAAAAACATTCAAAAAACATAAAATCCAAAAACATTCAAAAACACAAAATCCAAAAAACATCAAAATCCAAAAACATTCAAAAAACACAAAATCCAAAAACATTCATAAAATCTCAGAAAACCCCAAAACATTGAAAAATCCAAAACCCAAAAACAGCCTCAAAACATTCCAATAACATCAAAAACATCCAAATATTTGAAAAAATCCATCTATCTCATCTCGCTTTCACCTGCAATAATCAATCATCCATAATAAATTGATCGTCACCTTCATCCTTTGGCAAAAAAAATAGAAACAATCACAACAATCAGCAAAATCAAGCTTCAAATTTTAAAATCAAAAGAAAACAACAAACCTTTAAAACAAAATCAAACTCTTGATCATTTTCAGACATGTCAATCAAATTTATATCAACAACCTATCAATCAACTTATCAACCCATCATCATCCTATACAATGCATGTCCTAGGATATATCATTTCGACAATGGGCATTATTTTGGATATCACTTGGATTCTTATCCTATCAAAACACATCCCTTTGGCTAGAGGTATGAAGAACATTGGCTTGTTTGCATACTTGATCTTTTCTTTTGATTTATCTTATTGCGCTCATTCCAAGGACCTCTTGATGATATCTGAACGAAGGATTTAGAGAGATAGGAATGGGGCAACAATCATTATCCTTTTGTCTACTATGCTTGTTGGACGTTCTTGTAAAATAACTTGGTGAATACTTGCTTTTTTAGGTACGTCCTAACAAGGTTTCCGTATGTCAAGTGTGAACAAGAATACTCATATCTGTTTGTTGAGTCAAAATCCATCACACTAGGTACAACACCATCCTGGTTCTTTATACCTTGATGCATCATATCTACATGTGTTATCAAACATAAGGTAAGTAGCCCTTTTAAAATCCCAATCCTTGATAAGAAAATCATCCATCTAGTATCATCTATCATCATCATCATCTCTAATAAAGTCTCGTCATATCATGGACTTGTGGGATACTCTTGTAATCATCTCATTTCTTCTCTGTGCTAACATAACATCACCAATGCATCCATCATGCATCCATCCTGCATCCAAAAAACTGTCAGCATACCACATATCATTCATATCATACATAATAGGAAACATCGATCATTTCACATGCATTGCATTTGCATCATCATCATAATATAGTTCTGTTAGTCTAAGCATCTGCATAAATCATCCATCACATAATCATAGCATATCACATCATCCATCTCATCCATCTTGCATCATATCATCATTTAAGTTGTTTAAGATAATATAAATTTGTTATTCTAAGCATCTTAAAACCATCTCATTTGCATCATCATCCATAACCATCCATTTTGAACCTCTTTGTCGTGAGATCAACCCTCAACTTGAATCTTTTCACTTGATCTCTCGAGGGGGCAATGTACTAGTGTACTTCTTTCCCCTGGGGCATCCAAAAAATTAGAAAATTTTTGAATTTTGATCGAGGCAAGTGTATTCTTTGAACCAACACAACAAGTACATTGCTTCAAAGAGGGGAAAAATTTAGACACGCAAAATTGGCTTAATGCATTTGATTAGGTCATATTCATCCATTCAACAAATAAATCAAGTTTATTTATCAATCTCCTAAAGTCATCAATTCAAATTAAATAAATCAACTTGATCCTATCACCCTCCTTGATTAAAAAAATCAATCCTTTATTTAATTAAGTCTAAAATCACCTTTCATCCCTTTTTGATTTAAATAAATCAAAATATTTAAGTCAAAGGGTTCAAAGCATCTAATCATCATTAAGTTAATCTAATCCTGATTAATCTAATCTAATGCATGTCACATCCTCTAGCTTTTCTCACTTGCACCAATAAATCATTTTAATTCATTTATAAAATCACCATTTTCCATCAACATGGCATCTTTGAGGAATATTCCCTCAAGTTTGAATTCAAAAACAAGTGGACATGTACATCCAACAAAACATTTATGAGCTCTTACATGGCTCTTACATGTCCCTTTACAAAGGTCAAACTAAGCATTAACTCTCAATTTCAAATTTGAATCTCCCCCTCTTTGGCACATTGACCAAAATGTGCTCATCCTCAAGCCTATCACAAGCTGGCAAGTGGCCTCTTCTCATTGGATAAATCTTTGTCCCACATTCATCCATTTGGCTATTTCTCTCATCAAAATAATCTATAAATGAAAGGCTTCATTCTTGATCAAATCCTCCACAACTCCACAATTTTAGCAACTTGAGCTACAACTCCTATGCAAAGTCACTCTCTTCATTTGAGAACTGATTTTTTCCATCTCAGTTATCTTCAAAGCATTGCATCATTTGAGCTTGTCAAGGGTTGGGAAAAGGGCTACTTTTCATATCAAAGTAGCACCAATCCAATATGGGATAGATATGCTTCATGTTTTTTTATAGATGTTTTAGTTATCTTGTTATTTATTGTATTTTAAAAAGCATGTTACATTATCTCATATGGATGTTGAAGGTTTATTTTTATTAAATACACTAACCATGCTTGTGTAAGTTTTTTTAACCATTTGCGGATTTAGCATCCACATATATAAATAGGAAAAACCTGCATGCACACACATATAAGCATCCTGAAAGATAGAGAGATACCTATGAGGGTATATGCATTTGTATTTATTATTTTTATTCTTCTTGATGTATCCCTTGGTGTTTGCATACCATTAAAAGTGGATTTCTATTTTTCTTGTTGTATCTCGTGTTCTTTAAACAATATTAAAATTAGAATGGTTATAAATTGATATTTGTAAGTTGTGTACCAATTAGCATTTGGAAGCTACAGTACACTGATCTTTTTTTTATTGTGGAATAGAGTTGTCAATTAGTGAACTCAAATTGCAACATTGTATCACTACAAATAAGCTCATAGAACTATGTCTATAGAAGTGTGCTTTTTCAATGGGCTCGCAGAGGCCCCCAATATTGATTTTTTGGAAGCCCCCATTGGTCTCCCTGTGGAGTTTGGCTCTAAGGACGTAGCCGCCTATCCTTCAGATCCTAATTCTATAAGTATGGCTTCACTTTATCTTGTACTTGTTGCAAATTTGGTGTTATTGTTTCCAATTCTCTTCACTTCTAGGTGTACATCTACATGGGCCATTTTGATAAAGCATATAGATGTGGAACTAGATATGCATTCCTATTTTCTAGCATATAAAAGGATGCCTTTGATGTATATGTATATGTATGCATATGTATGTATATATGTATATATGTATATGTATATGTATACATATGTATATGTTTTTATATGTATATGTATGTATATCTATGCATGTATGCATATGTATATGTATATGTGTATGTATATGCATGTATATGTATATGCATGTGTATATGCATATGTGTATGTCTATGGACATGCAAAAAGAAATACTAGAATATGATAAACCAGATATGAGGACAACAGATTTTGCACTTTTGTTATGAAATGAATGACACAATGGCTCTTTTGATAGTGCAACCTAATGAAAATATATTTCTTGACACTGCAACAATCAATATTTTATATGTATATGTATATGTATGTATATGTGTATATATGTCTATTTATATATATATATATATATATATATATATATATATATATATATATATATATGTATATGTATGTATATATGTATATATGTGTAGATGTGAAAATCTGCAAATGGTTAGTATTTTAAAACCAAACTAATAATCAACATCTCTATGAAATAACTCCACATGCTAATAATGCAATCAAAGCAAGAAATATTTAGATAGATAAATTGAAAGCATATAATAAAACATGGAGAAAATTATATTTCATAGTGGATTGGTGCTATTGTGGAAAATAGCCCTTTCCCAAACCTTGATAATGCAAATGATGATGATGGAAAAAATTAGTTCTCAGTTTAAGAGTTCTATGACTTTGCATAAATGATCCAGCTGGATCTTCGGGACCTCAAATTGAAGTGTTCCAGTTTCTCTCAGAAGCAGTGCCATCGTGAAGAGCACAAAATTTTGAATCCGGTGCAACTTGAACGGGTGAAAAAGGAGTATGTTTGCTCAAGTTACGCACAGTCAAACTTGGGTCAACCTTGGACTAGGAGGCCGTCCAGAAGGTGAAAATTTGACCAACCTAGAATCAGCTGAAAGCAGTTTCAGTTCAGAGGGCTCATCGACACGATCACAACGAAGTTCGTTTCATCAAATTTTGAGTCTGTATGTCTGAGATATCGCCGGTCAAAGCTTGGTCAAAGGCTAGTCAACTCAGCTATCAGGGACGAGAAAAAAGGTGAAAAATTCATCATCATATAATTTGGTGCAAGTGGTACCATCGTGAAGAACTCATCGAGACCTTTCCAACGGCGTTCGTTTTGTGCAAATCGGACGTCGTGTGCGCGAGTTAGAGCCAGTCAAAGTTTCCAGTTGACTGAGGTACAAGTGGTATGGTTGCTGACGTCAGCATGACGTCATCCTACTAAATCAGCAGTCGTGTCAGCGTATGGAAACTTAGGTGGACCAATAGCGTCTTGACACGTGGCAGTCCATACTATGATGACGTCATCGATAACGTGGACCAATCAGGTGTGGACACGTGTGACTATTCTCACAGCGAATGATTGTAGGACACGTGGCAGTTGAGTTGGCGACAATGTCAAGACTCCCGGTGAATCATCTTTTGACACGTGGCCTCCTATTTTCTTCCACAGGCTATCTACTGGGTCATTCTGATAAAAAGGGTTAAGGGGATTCGATCCCCTAACCCCCAAGTTACAAGCGCTCATCTCCACCACTCGGCCGCGCAAAATACTCAATAAGATAACCGGTGACAGATTGTTTTGTTATTAAACAGCCAAAATTTGGTTATAAAAGAACCGACGGCCGGGAGTTGAACCCGGAACCGCCAGGCTCCCAAAGGATGGGCTCATCATTGAGCCACAAAATTCTTTCAATAATTATAAGGGGCTCGGTTTCTTTTGCTGAGTTGTTAGGCCCCGAATGCCTAAATAACCAATTATTGGTTATTAAAAACAAACCCCTCAAACTAAAAGCCCGAATAAACTATAAACGAAGGGCTCTAAATTAATTTGAAAGATTAAGGGGTTGTTGTTTTTGATTTATATGTAAAAATTGGGAGATATAGTTGTTTTAGGAGATATGGGGAAATTTTTGTAAATCATATGGTTTTCTACCATATCAGGTAAACTTCAAGTATAAAAGGGAGGAGTCTTGGAGTGTTTTTCATCATCACTTCCTAAGTTGATCCATTAGTTGATCATCACTTTTCAAGTGAGTTCATTCTCCTCTTGTTTTCCATTCTCTCGGCCGTGAGAGCCTTTTGTGAGAGAGAATTTCAGTGGGAGTTAGGAGAATATTTATAGTGATGTATTGTGATGTTCTGAGTCTTGTAGTAGATCCTATTAGGCAAAGTTAGTTTTCTTCCTCTTTGTTAGTCATCCCTAGCCTTGAGAGCTTTTAAGAGGGGTGTGAGAGAGATTTTTGTATGACTTTGTGGATGAGCTACAAGATATTGTAAGAAGTGTTGCAAGAGGCTCCAGTGGAGACTGTACTACCATTTTTGAACATTTCAATAGATTGGTCACTCGATTGAGCTTGACCCAGAGACATAGTCCACTCGGACGAACTCCGTAATCAAATCAGTGTCTTCTTATCTCTCTCTTGGTTCTATGTTTTGAATTCTCTCTGATTAATGTTCCTGCTACTTCATTGTTGATGTCTTTACACCTTTGTTCATAATCACTTAAGCAACGTTTGTCATAGATCCCTTCCACTATATGGATCAAAGTGGTATCAGAGCCAGGTTTGGCTGGTTTGTAGGAGTGATTGTGAATCAAGTACTTGCTGACATTTAGAGTTTGGAGCAAAGATGGCATCAGAAAAGGGTGAATCTTCTAGGCTGACATTGACCCCATCCATGGTGGATGATTTCATGTCAATGAAAGGCATGGTTGAAGAACTCTATCGAGACCATCGAGAGAAGGCTGATAGGATGCAAGAGTTGGAAGAAGCCAATCGATGCCTGCAGACAGAGAATGTAGAACTTTAGCAGTTGTTGGAGGAATCCAACATGGAGAAGGGAAGACTGCAAATGTTGTTGCAGGACATCTTAGAGGAGTAGAACAAGAGAAGTCCTCCTGTATCAGGGAGTGGACACATATGTGGTTTTTGTCCGCATTCCAAGGATACATCATCCTCATACTCCCCGCTTACACCATCTGATAGTACGGGAGCTTCTTTAGCGATGAGGCCTGTGGCTAGATTTGCTTGTGGCCATGATTGGGCTAACTCTCCTAGTGCAGTAGAGTGTGCTTACTATCGACAGATGGAGTACCTTCAGACTCTCAATCTGCCTGATAGTGACAGTAACTATCTCGAAGCCTCTTCTTCCATCAAACAGAAGAAGTCAACGGAGGACAAGCAAGACTCTTTTGCACACTTCGAGAAGCACACAAGAGGCATAGGATCAAAGCTACTCAGGAAGATGGGCTTCAGAGGGAAAGGCTTTGGTATTTCTGAGCAAGGCATCACCAATCCGATAGTGGCAAAGAAGCGACCACGGTATCAAGGATTGGGACTCAGAGGAGGAGATGGACAATCCTCTAGAGCTCAGAATTTCTGCAACCACTGTGGCATCAATGGACATTGGGAGGCAAAGTGTTGGAAGCTGCATCCAGAGCTTCATCATCAATCGAGGTCTACTGAGAGACCCAACCACTAGAAATTTGAGGAGACAAAAGCAAAGCTGGCAGTAGCTACCACTTCTGAGGCAGTCCCAGGAGAAATTCAACCATAGCCTGAGCAACCTGTGAAGGAGAGTTCCTTTGAACAGCTTCGTAGGAGCTAGGAACAACGCTCATCAAACTAGTATATCAGCTTGTGTGTGTTTATTACATCTTTTGTAGTGTGATGAATATGTTGATAAGCTAGTATTGTTTTGTGAGCTCTGAATAAACTTATTTGTAATAATTTTTATGAAGTTGTAATTCTCTAAAGATTGAGAATTTGTAAGGCTCTTGGAAGCCATGTCTTGTAATCTGGAAAGAGAATACTTTGTAACTTCTTATTGCAGGTATGTTGTTAAACACTTGTACTTGCAAATTTCAAGTGCGAAGCTTCAATTGAAGAGCACTTTTCAGATAGAGTTGTTGAGAATGGTCAACAATGACCTTGTATGTTCTCAGCTTGAAGACTCAGTGATGGTCATTTTCAAGATAAGTCTGAACTCAAATGGAGTTCTTGAAGGATTTATTGATGACCTTGTTGCTTCAGATGAACGTGACCTGAGCTGTATGGTGGAGCCTTGAATCAGCTATTCTGAAGTACAAAGGTGAAGGAATATTTCAGGCTGAGGCACAGATACCATGCTCGAGCAGTTGGAGGAGCAATAGAAGCATGCCCGAAGATGGCGAGAGATGTAGAATGCGAACTACCTGTGAGAAGCACTGAGGGACAGGTTTATCATACTCAGTTTTCTCTTCTTGCTTTGGGTGTTTTAAGTTCCATTTTTGAACTGCATCATGAGGAGTTGTGAAGACCCCGACAGGAAAATATGGTAGTGTGTTCTGGTGATTCAGATCATGGAAAATGGCAAGATGTTGAATGTGAGATGTTTTTCAAGGAACTATACACTTTTGGAGGACCAAAAGTTCTTCAGTGGGGAGATTTGATCCAGGTGGATCTTCAGGACCTGAAATTGAAGTGTTCCAATTTCTCTCAGAAGTAGTGCCATCATGAAGAGCACATAATTTTGAATCCGGTGCAACTTGAATGGGTGAAAAAGGAGTCCGTTTGCTCAAGTTACACACAGTCAAAGTTGGGTCAACCTTGGACTAGGAGGCCGTCTAGAAGGTGAAAATTTGACCAACTCAGAATCGGCCGAAAGTGGTGTTAGTTCGGAGGGCTCATCGACATGATCACAATGAAGTTTGTTTCGTCAAATTTTGAATCCGTATGTCTGAGATATCGCCGGTCAAAGCTTGGTCAAAGGCTGGTCAACTCAGCTATCAGGGACGAGAAAAAAGGTTAAAAATTCATCGTCACAAAATTTGGTGCAAGTGGTACCATCACGAAGAACTCATTGAGACCTTTCCAATGACGTTCGTTTCGTGCAAATCGTAGGTCATGTGCGCGAGTTAGAGCCAGTCAAAGTTTCCAGTTGACCGAGGTACAAGTGGTATGGTTGCTGATGTCAGCATGACATCATCCTGCTGAATCGGCAGTTCTGTTAGCGTATAGATGCTTAGGTGTACCAATAGCATCTTGACACGTGGCAGTCTGTACTATGATGACGTCATCGATGACATGGACCAATCAGGTGTGGACACGTGTGACTATTCTCATAGCGAATGATTGTAGGACACGTGGCAGTTGAGTTGGCGACAATGTTGAGACTCCCGGTGAATCATCGTTTCACACGTGGCCTCCTATTTTCTTCTGCGAGCTATTTGCTGGGTCATTCCGATAAAAAGGGTTAAGGGGATTCGATTCCCTAACCCCCAAGTTACAAGCGCTCATCTCCACCACTCGGCCGTGCAAAATACTCAACAAGATAACCGGTGACGGATTGTTTTGTTATTAAATAGTCAAAATTTGGTTATAAAAGAACTGACAGCCAGGAGTTGAACCCGGAACTGCCGGGCTCCCAAAGGATGGGCTCACCATTGAGCCACAAAATTCTTTCAATAATTATAAGGGGCTAGGTTTCTTTTGCTGAGTTGTTAGGCCCCAAATGCCTAAATAACCAATTATTGGTTATTAAAAACAAACCCCTCAAATTAAAAGCCCGAATAAACTATAAACAAAGGGCTCTAAATTAATTTGAAATATTAAGGGGTTGTTGTTTTTGATTTATATGTAAAAATTGGGAGATATAGTTGTTTTAGGAGATATGGGGAAATTTTTGTAAATCATATGGTTTTCTACCATATCAGGTAAACTTCAAGTATAAAAGGGAGGAGTCTTGGAGTGTTTTTCATCATCACTTCCTAAGTTGATCCATTAGTTGATCATCACTTTTCAAGTGAGTTCATTCTCCTCTTGTTTTCCATTCTCTCGGTCGTGAGAGCCTTTTGTGAGAGAGAATTTCAGTGGGAGTTAGGAGAATATTTATAGTGATGTATTGTGATGTTCTGAGTCTTGTAGTAGATCCTATTAGGCAAATTTAGTTTTCTTCCTCTTTGTTAGTCATCCCTAGCCTTGAGAGCTTTTGAGAGGGGTGTGAGAGAGATTTTTGTATGACTTTGTGGATGAGCTACAAGATATTGTAAGCAGTGTTGCAATAGGCTCCAGTGGAGACTGTACTGCCATTTTTGAACATTTCAATAGATTGGTCACTCGATTGAGCTCGACCCGGAGACATAGTCCACTTGGATGAACTCCATAATCAAATCGGTGTCTTCTTATCTCTCTCTTGGTTCTATGTTTTGAATTCTCTCTGATTAATGTTCCTGCTACTTCATTGTTGATGTCTTTACGCCTTTGTTCATAATCACTTAAGCAACGTTTGTCATAGATCCCTTCCGCTATAAGAATCAATAAAGATTTTGGAGTTGTGGAGGATTTGTTGATGAATGAAGCTCTTTATTTGTGGATTCTCAAATGCTAAGAGTGCTCATAAGAGAGCAATGTGGGATCAAAAACAAGCCAATGAAAAGAGGCCACTTGTCATCATGTCATAGGTTGAGGGATGTGCAAGATTTGGGAAATGTGCCCAAGAGGGGGAACTTTCAAATTTGAATTTGAGAGTTAATGCTTAGTTTGACCTTTGCAAGGGACATGTAAGAGACATTAATTTCTTTTTTGGATGTAAATGTCCACTTGATTTTGAATTCAAACTTGAGGGAATATTTCTCAAAGATTCCATGTTGATGGAAAATGTTGGATTTAATAAATCAATAAATTGATTTATTTGTGCAAGTGGCAAAATCTAGACAATGTGATGGGTAGTTAGGTTAGGCTAATTAGGATTAGATTAGCTTAATGATGATTAGGATGTTTTGACCCATTTAACTTGATTTCTTTGATTTAAATCAAATCAAAGGGAGATGAAAGGTGATAAAGATTTAGTTAAATAAATATTTGATTTATTTAGCTAAGGGGTATAGTGATGGGATCAAATTAAATAAAGTTAATTTATTTAATTTTAGATGGACGATTCTTAGAGATTAATCAATTAAACTTGGTTTATTTAATTGACAAGTGAATATGATTAGTTAAATATGCATGATGTCAACTTGACGCATCTACATTTTTCCCCTCTTTGAAGCAATGTACTTGTTGCATTGGTTCAAAGAATAAACTTTCCGTGATCAAAATTCAAAAAAATTCTAATTTTTTTGGATGCCTTAGCGGAAAGAGGTACACTAGTACATTGCCCCCTCGAGAGATTGAGCGAAAAGATTCGATTTGAGGGTCAATCTCACGATAAAGAGGTTAGAGATGGATGGTTATGGATGATGATGCAAATGAGATGGTTTTTAAGATGCTTAGAATAACCAATCTATGTTATCCTAAACAACTTAAATGATGATATGATGTGACATGATGGATGAGATGGATGATGCAATATGCTCTGATTATGCAAATGTATGATTCATGCAGATGCTTAGACTAACAAATCTATATTATGATGATGATGCAAATGCAATGCATGTGGGATGATATGAAAAATGTTGATGGTTTGTGGATGCAAGATGGATGCATGATGGATGCATTGGTGATGATGATAAACTACTTCTGACGTATGTTAGTGTGAAAGAAGAAATCAGGGATGACAAGAGGATCCAACAAGTCCATGGTCTGACGAGACTTTATTAGAGATGATGATGATGATAGATGATGATGATGATAGATAATGATGATGATGATTCGCTTATCAAGGATTGGGACTTTAAAAAGGCTACTTACCTTATGTTTGATAACACACATAGGCACGATGCATCAAGGTATTAAGAGCTAAGATGGTGTTGTACTTAGTGTGATGGACTTTGACTGAACAAATAGATGGGAGTATTCTTGTTCACACTTGACATACAAAAACCTTGCTAGGATGTACCTAGCAAAGCAAGTATTCGCCAAGTTATTTTACAAGAACATCCAACAAGCACCGCAAACAAAAGATAATGATCGTTGCCCCATTCCTATCTCTCTAAGTCCTTCGTTCGGATATCATTGAGAGGTCCTTGGAATGAGTGAAATAAGATAAATCAAAAGAAAAGATCAAGTACACAAACAAGTCAATGTTCACATATCTCTAGCCAAAAGGATTTATTTTGATAGGATAAGATCCAAAGTGATATCCAAAATCATGCCCATTGTCAGAATGATATATCCTAGGACATGCATTGTATAGGATGATGATGGTTTGATAAGTTGATTGATAGGATTTTGATATAAAGTTGATTGACATGTTTGCGACTGATCAAGAGTTTGATTTTGTTTTAAATGTTTGTTGTTTGCTTTTGATTTTATGATTGAAGCTTGTTTTTGTCGATTGTTGTACTTGTTTCTGTTTGTTTTGCCAAAGGATGAAGGTGATGATTAGTTTATTATGGATGATTGATTATCGCAGGTGAAAGCGAAATGAGACGGATAGATTTTTTCAAATATTTGGATGTTTTTGATCTTTTTGAGATGTTTTGAGGCTATTTTTGGTGTTTTTGAGATTTTACAAATGTTTTGATTTTTTATTTTTACGGTGTTTTAGGATTTTCAGAGATTTTATGAATGTTTTTGGATTTTGTGTTTTTTGAATGTTTTTTAGATTTTGATGTCTCGGGGGCTGATTGAAGATTAGTCTTGCCTACATTTATGCTCAAAGACGACGCAGTTCAGATTCCAATGTTTTTCACGTTTTTCTGATTTTGATTTTTTGGATTTTGATATGATTTGGATGTTTTTGGATTTTTGATATGTTCTAGATATTTTTTTGGATTTTTCGCATGATTTTGATGATTTGGATATGGATATGATATCAGTGCTCTGTTTGGGAGTTTGTTGAAAATCAAGCTAAGGTTGATTGATCGAATCGATGGATTGATGATGATGATAACATTGTTGAGGATACACAACAATGCAAGGATTTGATTGATTAGGATTGAGGATGATAACATTGTTGAGGATGCACAAAAATAAAAGGATTGATAATGGAGTGATGATGATAACATTGTTGAGGATGCACAACAATGCAAGGATAGTGTTAAGCAACACAATGATACCCTGAGATGATGATTTTTTGATTGGATTTGATTGATCATAATTGATGAAGCTTGGTTGAAACAAAATATGTTTGAATGATTGATGTGACGTTTGAACCTTGGGTGTGTTAGATGTGACTGATAGTGATTGTTTAGATCGATGCTCGACAAAAGATGAAGACTTATAAGGAATGTCTTCTCGTCAAAATATGCCATGGGCTAGTGATTTGGATTTTGGATCACAAATGCTTTGACCAATTTGGTTTCACGTTTGCCAATGTTCAGATCACCACATAAGTTGGAGGATATAGATCAAGATTTATTCCTAAAGCAAGTTGTAAATATTTTCCCCCAGTGTCTGGAAATGTATGAAATTTCATGGGGTGGATGCTTGGATAGGTGTATGGATGGATGGATATGGTAAGAATGCAAGAATTCCAAGGATTACTTGCGATAAGATAAGGTGTTCGGATAAAGAATGCTCATTTGGAAAATGTTTCATGGCTTTGATAATGTCGGATAGGATATGAGCAATGAAAATGACCCATGTTAAGATGTTTACCATAAGCAAGCATAAAGTGTGCCCCAAACTTTCATCAAAATCAAGATAACTTGGATGATGGATGCAGACGGATAAAGATGGATTGGATAAATGGTTCATGGATAAATGGATTTATTATGGATGGATGGAATACTGGATTTATTATGGATGGGATGAGATGCTTTCACCTGAAGTTGCGTACGTAGATGCTCGATTCTACACATGACGCCTATTTTCCAGGTTTTCATCATGGTCTTGCCCAAAGCGCCACCCATGCAGTTTTCACTAGAGGATGATTTTTCTCTTTACTATTTTCAATCCTTTTTTTGATTTTTTTGGATTTTTTTTTTGTTGAAAGATTTTAAGCTCATGCCAAACCACTTTGTGATGTTGATGTAGATGCCCCTATCATAATGTGCCATCGATATCTTGCTTGAAGAAGTTTCTTTACCAGGATACGTGCACTTGAATGCAACTTTTGAGATTCCTGATCTGCTTCGTCGACACCAAAGTTGACTTTGTCTTTGTGCACACATCATGATAGAGTGCCTTCAGAATCCTTATGATGAAGGGTTGTTGCCAATACATGGTTAATGTGAGAATTGTATATCATACGTGGAGGCATGGATGGAGTGTGTTTAGGGATAAGAGATGAATTGGTTGACAGTTTGGAACCTTTGACTCTCCAAACTTGGGAAGATGAGCAATGATGGGTGGATACAAAAGTGTGCATGGAATTAGGACCAATTTCTTGATACACTTTTTACGTTGCTTGAAAAGACTGCTTTTGCTTTTGCGGACATCTTTGATGGATACTTTTCCCTTTTTATTTTTCCCCATAGTTTCTTTGACTGATAGAGTTTGATAGGGATGATCTTTCTTTGTATTTTTTGGTATCCATGTGTATTTGATTTTCCCGTTATTCTTATTTACTTCTTTTTCTTTGATAACATTCTTCGTACTTTGATTCTTCCTTTGATGTTGGTCCCAATTCATGGATGGGGTGATGGGTGGATGAAGATTCGTGACATGGCTGGTTGTAGTATTGGCATCAGTTTCATCATAAGGATTCTTTGTGCTTCCTATGTTTACATTTTCTTGAGATGAAGTTGCCCCCAGTATTGTTGTAGTGGCACCTTCGTTCCTTAATTCTGCTTGTTTTGAGGTTTTCTACTTAAAATGCATTCTCTGATAAATGACCATTGCAGGTGACGTTTCAATTTGCTGCTCCGCTAGCTCTGAATTATGTTGTTTTTCTGACTTGTCTCCTTGAGTGGATAATGATGGATATCCACATACCTGATATCTTCAGTCTAAATTTTGGATACATCTGATACTGATGTTGACAACTCAGTTTGACTATAGGAATTAATAATCTGCTCTTTTTGTGTGACAAAATCTTGTTCTAGATGAAGATCATCTATGTGTTCATCTGTAGAAAGCATCTCATGGGTAGATGGAGGAGTATGTGCATCTTGCATAGATAGGAGGGTGTCCATTAAATCATTGTAGTATCTTGGAGATACAAATTCTTGATTTTGAATGATTTTGGAGTTGCTTTCGACATGCTTTGGATCAAGTTCTTCACATAGGTTAGTTTCAAAGGATGGATTGCTTACAAAGGGTTCTTGGATGTCATCATTAGACATGGTAAGTGGTTCAATATCCTCAAGTGTCGAGTTCAGGGTTCCTTCAATATCTGTAACCATGAGGTCCAAGGGGGTCAACATGTCTTGGGAAGGACCATTGCTAGACCTTAGTGAAAGATGTCGATCATGCTTTGGGATAGATTCTTGAGATATTTCCTCTAACTCATAAGGCAATGTAGAGACATTTTCAACATTATCATAGGTGGATGGATCGTGCATTATGTCAATAGGATCAAATAATCCTAACACTCCTTGAAATAGATCACTAAAAAGTGGCTCTTGATGTATGGTGAGTTGATCATTGGATGGTGTAGAAAAATCTTCAATGTGCTCCTTAATTGAGATATTTTGAACATTTTTCTCAACAATTGTGGCGAAGAGATTGTGAATGTCTTCAACCATAGGGTCAAGTGATGTTGACCTTTCTTGAATTGGATCATTGTTGGGTTTTGTCGGTGGATTTTGATCATGATTGAAAAGTGACTCTTGACATATGTTGATTTGATCATTGGACGAGATAGAAAAATATTCAATGCGCTCTTTGATGGATAGATCTTGATCAATGCTTTTAGCAATTGTGGTGGGGAGATTGTCAATGCTATCACCAGTGGTTGAATGTTTATCGGTATCCCCAATAATTATCATTTTTCATGTTTGTGCTTGTGTTTGTTGGGTAGCTTGAGAGGCTTGGGAAGCTTGGGTAGCTTGAGTGGTGTGGGTAGCTTGAGCGGCTTGTGGAGCCTCCTGATATTGTTGAAGCACTTGTTGGTAGGCTTGATGTGCTTTTAGTGCAATGTTAAAATATTGACTTATTGCACTTGGTTTTGGTGGTAGTGGTTGTGGATTCAGAATCATGTTGGATGTAGTGATGAGTGGTTGAGATACGCTTGGAGTGATCGTGATAGTGAGGGGTTGAGATGTGATGGGTGTGATAGGGGTGGATGGAGTGATCAAGGTGATAGGAATGGTCATAATGACCAAGGTGATAGGTCCTTGGGAGACCATGTTTTGATTTTTTAGGATTGATGTTTTCATTTGATTAGATACCATCTGTTGGTGTGATGTCGATGGTATATCCAAAAGTTCTGATGTGATGGCTTGATTGGTGTTAGGTGGATTGATTTGGATGGAGTGATTGGCACTAGGTAAAGGGGGAAGCCCTAAACCAAGGAATGATGTTGATATGGGTAATGGTGGTGGAGATGTCTCTTGGCACAATGACTCAATTATTTTGGTAATTGCAGCAATTTGATCTCACCAAATTTGATCTTGATCTCGATCTTGACTCCCTTGGTATAGTTGATTTGGCTTTTGTTTAAGCAAATTTGGAGTGTGTACTTGTGTTTGATTTTGGACAATGTTCTGATTTGGGATGACACATAGATTTGGCATGATAGGTTGAAATTGAACATTGTTGATGTTGGGAATCACATTGCCTTGATTTAGGTAACTTTGATTTTGCATGGTGTTACCTTGACTTGGAGTTGTTAACATCTTGTTTGGATTTTGAACAATATTTGTATGATTTGCAACCATATTTATCCCAAAGTTTTCTGGATTCATGTTTTGAAAACTTGTACTTGGTACATTCTCATTTGGCATGTAGGGATTTGGTGGGATGACGTTGTTCATTTGAAGGCTCATGCATTGATTGTTCAGTTGACAGACTTGTAGGTTTGGATTTAGATCTACCATCGGGAAATGTGTTCCAATCTTTGATTTGGGGCATACTCACATTTGTTGTACTATTGACATTTGTCGAAGGTAATGATCCCATGTATGGTATGTATAGATGTGAGTGTTGATAATCAATTGACTTTATAAGGCTTTGATAGCTTAGTTGATTTGGATTACTCATGATGTATGGATCAAGTTTATATTCCATGTTCCTCTTGTGTTTTGACCTTGTTGCAAAAGTGACCTCTAAGTTTCTTAGGACTAATGACGAAATGAAGGATGAAAGGTGTAAATGATATGAGTATTGAACGTTTAGGGACTTTGGATCAATGCTAGACTTAGGGTTTGATTTTGATTGGTTTGATTGGATAATGAACTTGCAAACCCTAAGATGTAAGATGTTATCTTAGGATGAACTTGTTCAAAGCCTGGGTGCTAATTTAACTAGTGGTATGAGAAAGGATGCATTCTCATACTCCTAAGTAAACAAGGTGATTTTTATTTTGATGATTTACCCAAGTCTAGAATGATGTTTCCAAAGCTCTAAAGTTGTTTGTGGGATGGAGATGATAAATTTTTGGATGGATGAAGTGTTGGATTTGATCCTAAATGAAAGTAGGAAGGACTTGTTTACAAGACCAAGATACTGAAGAACATGCTTTTCTCTAAGAGTAATTTGAAATCAAAAGGCCAATGTTTGCATGAAAACCATATGACCAAAAGATGCCAAGCACATATGTGGGGTCCAATTGATTGAATCTTTGCTTAATGGATTCTTTTTACCACAAACACTCTCTTGATTAGATTTTTAATCTACGTGTCTAATGTCTCAACTTTCCCCTTATCCCGCAAAGTGTATTATGCAGAAACCAAGGAAATTTGAGGCAAGAGTTACCTATTGTTGACCTTAGTAGGAGCAAATTGAGATGAAATCCAAATGCATAAAATCCTCTAAGGATACGAATCCCAAGGGCAAGCAATAACATGTGAATTTTTTTCAAGGATATTTTCCTCTCCTAAAGGGTTTGAGATTTTGATGATTCGTTGAATGTTGGTTTTCCAATGTTTTTGATCAAAGCACTATGTTTTCAAACCAAAAGCAATATGATGTCCTAGCTCAATTGGTACATTTTTCTTAGTGGGCTTGCCTCATGCCCTTCGTAGAAGAGATTATTTTACATGCAACCAAGGAAAGTGTATAAAGGTATGTTAAGAATGAAGTCTTAACTTCTATACTTTAACCAAGATTGGACATGGCAAGTAACTTCTTGGAATCTAAGTTCCAATGCACCACTTTGATAAACTCGCTCAATGGATCAATTGGTCACTACAAAACAAGGGTTCTATTTCAGACTTTACATTCATGGAGATTGACCCATATGGCAAGAGTCCCCTTTCGGATCCATCTTGTCGGAATCAACCGTGTGCTATTGGCATTTACTCCAATACCCACATTTATATCCCAATTGGAAATACTCTTGGCTTTAGAGTGTTACCGGTTGAGTCGTTCCCTTGGGTGAGTACTTTTTCCCCAAAGGTAGGCCCTCTAAGATAGACAAAAGCGAATAAACTTACTGATAGTTCGATCAACCCTTGTTTAGAAACAAAGGGAGAACACATGCAATAAATTTATTCACACTCGCACAAGATTTTGTTCAATTTTAAGCCCCAAATCAAAGTGTGGAGGTGATTTCTTTATCTCAACCTAAGACCATCAAAAATCCTTTTGATTCTCAAGTTCACCATGAGGCATGAGAGAAGCGCATACGTCTTTTTGAGGGCATTAGTTTGAGTAAGTAATCACAAAACAAAGTTGTACCTGTTTGTTTTAAATCCACAAAGCAATGATTTTGATTCATTTTAAAGCACCAAAATGAGATGTGAGACTTTCCTTATTCAATTTGTTAAACCAAAATTAAAAGACTGGTCAATTTCTAGGTTGATTTTTAATCCAACTTTGAAAAGATCAAATCATCGATTTAGTTGCTCTAAAACAGAAAAAGAAAGCTAAAAATGGATACTTTAAGCATTTAAAAATACTTTGTCCACTTTAAGCTCAATGCTCAAGGGCCACTTTTAATTTAAAAAATCTCCAAAGATTGTTTTCTTCGCTTAAAATTTTCAAGGCAACATAGTTTTCTCCAAAATGACAACCACAAAATAAATCCAGTGCTTTCAATAGTATGGTTGCATCCACTATCACCATATGCACTGCAACACAATCAATAGGTTAGAGCCATTTTGCCAATAATTATAATAACACTAACATTGACATTAATAATATCATTCATGATAGTATGCCTAGAGATCCAAAAATATTCTCGTGTAAATCTTAAACTATATATCACTGTTCCATCGAAAGAAAAATCCTCCTACCTCGAGGTAGAGTTTTTTTAACCTCACACTCTATTCATGTATATCGACACACAATTCGATATAACACTTTTTCAATGTTAATCACAACACTATCTAACAAAATCCAAGACCGTGCTATTTTTTGCTTGCTTGGCATATTAATGGAGGCTAAAGTTTATATGTGCAGAAATTAATGTTGAATTTGAAATATGTTTGATCAGGAAATATAGATGTTTTGCTTTAAACATTGATTGATGGCGCGCAGTAGTGAGAAGTTTTTTTGAACAACAAACTCTTTATAGTGCACATTTATCTAAGGCACGTATTCAATGGTAAGGACAAGTGTAACAAACTTTCAAATGGCTGTGTCCATTCAAATGTCATTTCTTTAAAAGGAAAATATATTAAAAAAATGGTCATTCTCTCAATAGCCAAACTACAGCCTTCCAAATAATACACAACATAAAGATTGGTTTTGTCTTCTCCCAGCCAAGTGCATGTTTGATCAGCAATCAAAACTAGAGAGGTGAAGAAGCGGCAGTAGTTGGTCTTGGAAAGACTAAAATCTATTGGTGAATGTCTGCCCCTTGAATCCTAGTAGACATAAAGACACACCTTTTACCTTTTATTGACTTTTTACTTCTTCAATTTGTCAAGTTGTAGCACCTCAGACAAGGTGCCAAACAAATGCATATGAAGGATGAGATCAAAGAGTTAAAAGGGCTTGACAAATAAAACAAAGATTTAATCTAAATTTGCAAGTGATTGGACAGGAAAATCACGTTGAATCATCCACGATTGGACAAGAAAAATAAACAACACACAGTTTGGACTGGCAAATAGCAGTAAATAACAACACACAAACAACCATTAGTGACTTAATACATGCGTATTAAAAATTCTTTCAATTAAAAAGGATTTCAAAACTTAAATGCAATTTGCAAAGCAATAATCATTGTCAAGGACATGAAATATGTGAGTTATTGTTGGTGGTCCACAAGCATCTCCACATCGCCAATCTACTTCATTGAATGTCCCCTGGCCTACAAAGGAGCTTTAATGCTACCTGTATACAAAAGAAGCTTTAATGCGATTAGCATGTGTAAAGCTGATTTCCCCAACCTTTGATTGACCTTCTTGTTACCCAAGCAAAGAAAATATCTGGGATAAGACAAATATTGCCTTGAATTTTTACCAACATGCAAGCAATTTGATAGTAAATACCACCTAGTACTGAAATAGACATGATAGCAATGAAAACTAGATAAAGCGCTTTAGAAATGGAGCGATGATATAGTGTAGATAGTGACATGAAAATTGTTTCTTCTAGAAATGGCTAAGAGATCAAATGAGTTGTCACATCTTTGCAGTGTGTCAAATCTTCGATAAATTAGCAGCCACCTTTTCCTGACAACCACACAAGACACAAATATTAGCATTGATCTTTGGCAATAACGAGGCTTGAAAGGAAGAAATCTGTGAAAAAAGGAAAGGCCATGGTAAGAGTCTTAAATAAAAATTATGTGTATGAGGGGTCTGTCCGTAGTTGAGTGGAAGATGATGAAGGTTCTGGATCGGCATATATGAAATAATGCAAGAAGCTTATGAAGGGAACCCCTAATTTGAAATGGATCTAAGATAATATTTACAGATAGCATGAAATCATTCTGAATTTCCAGCGCACTCCTAAGATCATGATTGCTGGCAACAATCAAAAGAATTCTAGCATACTTGACTCTCCCTCCACATGGCGTGAGATAGACGACAGAGCTTGAAATCTTGTCATTCTTTATTGGTGCACAAGCCTATCTGTGAGATGAGAGTTGTTAATTTGTTCCATGGCTTCCTTTTGGACTAAACTTCTCTAGCCAAAGGAAAAAAGAAAAGACAGGCTGCTTGGGGGCTTCAATTATGCATTTTGGCTTCTATACATAATAATGGCAAGGCTATGAATTCTTGGCACTCAAAAAAGAAAATCTTCCAGTGACTTTGTTTATAGTGGGACAACAGAAAATATGCCAAAGAGGTGAGGAATCCACACCAAATGATTGTACACAAATAATGTCAGTTGCATAGAAAAATTGTAGGGAAACGCTGATTATGATATTTTCATGCAAAACATGTGTCAGTTAGGAGACCGATTTGGAAGGAGACACAACTATCTTCCCAGGCAACAACAACTTTGAAAATTGTAAGACTATGGCATATCAAATCATCTCGGTTAGTGCCCACACCACACAAATATCAATGACTTCTCAAAGAATTTGATGGAGACGAGAGACAACTTAAAATAGAGTGAGTTCTGAGAGTTAGATGACCACAAAATCACCAAATAATGAAGCCAATGAAGCTAATAGAAACAAATACTTTATGTTTCCCTATTTAATGCTTGAAATAAAAAAAGATAAACAGAAATAAACATTACATTTCTACCCCACGGTTTATGAGGAAATCACAGCAAAAACACATAGAATGCCAAATGACAGCAACAACCCTCCTTCTAGCGCCATAATGTAGATGTGAAAATCTATAAATAGTTAGTATTTTAAAACCAAACTAATAATCAAAATCTCTATGAAATAACTCCACATGCTAATAATGCAATCAAAGCAAGAAATATTTAGATAGATAAATTGAAAGCATATAATAAAACATGGAGAAAATTATATTTCATAGTGGATTGGTGCTATTGTGGAAAATAGCCCTTTCCCAACCCTTGATAATGCAAATGATGATGATGGAAAAAATCAGTTCTTAGTTTAAAAGAATGACTTTGCATAAAGATTGTGGAGTTGTGGAGGATTTGTTAATGAATGAAGCTCTCTATTTGTAGATTCTCAAATGCTAAGAGTGCTCATAAGAGAGAAATGTGGGATCAAAAACAGGCCAATGAAAAGAGGCCACTTGTCATCATGTCATAGGTTGAGTGATGTGCAAGATTTGGGAAATGTGCCCAAGAGGGGGAAATTTCAAATTTTAATTTGAGAGTTAATGCTTAGTTTGACCTTTGCAAGGGACATGTAAGAGACATTAATTGCTTTGTTGGATGTACATGTCCACTTGATTTTGAATTCAAACTTGAGGGAATATTCCTCAAAGATGCCATGTTGATGGAAAATGTTGGATTTAATAAATCAATAAATTGATTTATTTATGCAAGTGGCAAAATCTAGAGAATGTGATGGGTAGTTAGGTTAGGCTAATTAGGATTAGATTAGCTTAATGATGATTAGGATGTTTTTACCCATTTGACTTGATTTCTTTGATTTAAATCAAATCAAAGGGAGATGAAAGGTGATAAATATTTAGTTAAATAAATATTTGATTTATTTAGCTAAGGGGGATAGTGATGGGATCAAATTAAATAAAGTTAATTTATTTAATTTTAGATGGACGATCCTTAGAGATTAATCAATTAAACTTGGTTTATTTAATTTACGAGTGAATATGATTAGTTAAATATGCATGATGTCAATTTGACGTGTCTGCAATATGTATATGTATATGTGTATGTATGTATATGCTTCTATATGTACATGTATGCATGTGTATGCGTGTATGCATATGTATATGTATATTTGTATGTATATGCATGTGTATGTATATGCATATGTATATGCATATGTGTATGTCTATGTATATGCAACAAGAAATACTTCAATATCATAGATTAGATATGTAGATAGTAAATTTTTCCCAATTACTACAAAATTAATGATAGAATGATTTCTTTGACAATGCATCTTAATCAAAGTATAGTTTGTGACACTACAACATTCAATATTGCATTTACTCCATCCGCTCGAATTTACTTTTCTTTGCTTTCCCCCATTGTGCAGCAACGGTAGGATGCATTAAGCTTCGCACGAGCACAGACTTACTACCTGACCCTCACTGTCTCAAGGTTCCCAAGTCCTATATGTATATGTATGTATTTATATGTATGTATATGTATGTATATGCATATGTATGTTGCTTTATATGCATAATGTATGTATATGTATATATGTATATATGTTTGCATATGTATACATGTATATGTACATGTTTTTACACATGTATATATTAGCCATGAAACTGATTTTATATGCACCAAGTTCACAATCTACAATTGGTCTTATGTTAACTCGTCCACCAGCAAAGATGCATACGTATAACTAAAAACATAAATGGAGGTCAATAGAACTACTAACCCTAAATATATCTTTTTAGGAAAGGGATAAGATTCAACTAGAATTTAATATTTCCTAATGTTCAACCTATGCCATTCCTTTTTTGGTCATTCACAGATATTGATTCATATGCAGATGGATAGACATATATTTTGTTATATGTTTATGTATAATTGCCACTTTCAATGTATGTATGGGCATATATGTATATTCATATATCCTAATGTACGTGAGCTTGTATTTATACTTGTAGGTTTTACAGGAAGAGTTAAGTTGCACAGCCCAATCAATTGTTGAATTTAAAAAGGGTAAAAAATAGCAACGGAACTATTTATACTATAGGGAGAATAGAGAGGAAATATCCTTGAAGCATCACAAAAAATACTTACAGGAAAGGACAGCTACAACAACCACATGTCTAGACATGAAAATGGTGACAGTGCTCCCTTACAGCATGCAATTCCAATGGCAAATGCCAACCCTTTTATACAAACTCAGAGGACCTCCCTTTTGCATGAATACAAGAAGAATACCTGAAAGAAATATTCAACAATAGTTATCTTGTTGTGGTAAAGTGATTTTGACATCATATAGATGTGGTTTACAGCCTTTCTGTTTGCAAAATATGTAGGGAAAGCTACATAGGGATGTGCACTCAACTGTTAGGGTTAGAATCCATATGTGTAAGGTGTTATTCTAAAAATGGTTCCCATCAATTTAGCTCTACAAATGGAATGGACCCAGGCCCACAACCATTGTTGCTCAAGAAGTTAACACAAGTTGAAGATATGCTTATTGCTAGGGTGGCTCTAGTTTTACAGGTCACCCATGCTAGAGGAGGCCAATTTAAATAGAGTGGTCACACGATAAGCTTCCCTCAGGATATCTCAAGCATCACAAAAATTTTACTGTGTCTGCAAGACCTTGAGGTCATTATCATTCGTAGGACCACTATTGAAGGTGGGAATTATGATTGTTATGTTAATAAACATCATGTCATGGATGCATTGAAATAGAAAATCCAATATGACAAATACTACAATAATGTTGAGATTGATGTTGAGGATCTTAATATGTTACCTATTGTTGTTGTTGATGTGTTCAATTTGTTGCATACAATAGAGCAAGTTTCAAGTGAAGACGTAATGCCATCAACTAGCTCAACAAATGTTGGACATGAAGAAAATGGCTCTTCAAAATTTTCATCATTTATTCCTTTCTTACCAAATGCTAGACGAGAGCTGCAAGCAATAAAAGACATCTTGCAAATTGAAAAAAAAAGACCAGAATATCTTATCTTGGCCTAAAGTTAGCTCTTCTCATGTTAATGAATATAATACTGAAGGTTTATTTTCAATGGCCTTTCCAACATTGTTCCCCACTGGAGCAGTGCTTCCCCTTCCACCAAGAAATATTAAAATTCAATTGCATGAATATGCCCTCCACCTAATGAGATATTTTGACCATAGGTTTGGAAAACATGTTAGATTTAAATATTTTCTCTACAACTTGATTATGAGACATCGCAACCAACAAATTGTCTCTGTTTTTGTCAGAGCGGATCTTGAGGATAGAATCCCTAGGTCATTGACTATTTTGAGGCAACAACTTCAAACTACTCCCAATCGCCAACTCACCGAGTAGTTGATGTGATTTGGCGTGTCTTTGTGTGGGACCCACTCTTTTTGGAGCTCTTGCTAGGCCCAGCTAACCGCTATGATCAAGCAGCTTGGTACACCCAGCCTCTTTTTCACTTTGAGTTGTGCAAACACAAAATGGGCTGACCTGCAAAAAAATTTCTCTGTTGCATCTCATTTAGCAATGGAGCCTTCAACAAAAATGCTAATAGATAGTGTTGTTCAGAATCCACATATAGCATCTTTATATTTGCACCATAGATTCTCTATTTTCTGTGAAGACCTATGATTGAGAATCTCTTGCATGCAAAGGATTATTGGTATAGATATGAATGGTAGCATCGTGGCTCTACACATGTGGATGGTTTTCTATGGCTTTCAGAAGCTCTTAACATGGATACTCTTGATTGGTCCAATGACCATGATCTTGCCATAGCAAGGCACTTTTTTGATAGATATGTTTCAGCTTGGAATCCACATTGCCCTGCACAAAGATTGCTTAGAACATATCATTGCTCTAAAGAAAACATGTGCTTACTTACCATGAGCTAGATCCTAACCAATGATCCAATCATATTTTATGAAGAGTTCCTAAACACAGTTCAAAGGTACACAAAATGCTCTAAATATAATTGTTTAAGAAGAAAAGGAGAGCAATTGCAATGTCGATATAAAGCACCATGGTAGCAATAGCTTACCTCCACATTGACATCTGATGCTAACTCTAACAAATTGTAAAAACTAGCAAGAAATGATGATCACCTAAATATTCATAGCCCAGCTATGCTTGCAATTTGGCGTGCCAATGTTGACTTCCAACTAGTTCTTTCTAGGAAAATTGTTTTGAATTATATTTCTAAATATGCAGATAAATCTGATAAAATATCAAAAAATTATCTAGATATGTTGAAAAGAGTTGCAAATACAAATATAGTTGAGGATAGAGCATTGGTTGCATACCAAAAATTCATGATGAATATGCTTTTGGAACGTGACATCTCTGCACAAGAGACATGTCATATGTTACAAAAATTGCCTCTTCTTACTTCAAGCCAACAATAAGTTATCTTGAATGTTGGAAAAAAGACATGGCTTCGTATATACAAAGACGATACTGATGAAGAGTTTCCAATAAACTATATTCATTTCTATATGCAAAGGACTCCAAAGTTAGTTGCTTCATCCCTTATTGACTCGGTCCGCCTGTATACACACTCACAACAACACAAAAAGGCTAAATGGAAAGGAAGGCTCTAGCCTACAATTGTCCTTGTTTACCTGTTATTCAAGAAAACTCCTCTTGAAGATACAGAGATATTTGACACATTTTGTTGGACTAAACTTATGTTATACAAACCTTTCTGGAAACTACAAACAGATATAGGTCTTCAGAAAGAAGACATAATAGAAAATTGGAAACTTTTAAAAATGGTTTGTTATCATCCTTGGCATGTTAATAGAGTTCTAGTTACATCCACAATTGAAAAAAAAGATGATAGTGATATTGATGATTTGAACCATTGTCCTTCTATGGATGAATATGAATGGGAAGTTTTCTCTCGGCTTGGAGCTGTTCGACTCAAGGAACACTAAGAGGGGGGTGAATCAGTGTTCAACAAATTAGATGTTCAATTCAGATCTTAAACCATTTGCAATACATAAACAGAAATAAAGATGCAAGAACATGAACAAGATGATCAAAACACCATAACACCAATATTTTTACATGGAAACCCTATTAGGGGAAAAACCTTGGTGGAGATTAATCCACAATTTATACTCTGTTAAAAGTATGAATAAAAGGGAATGCACTTGCATTCAGGCACACTGCCTAGAGATCACTGCTCTAAATAAGGAAGTCTCATTACTTTACAAAATGTTTATGATTACAAAAAAAATTGAACTAAGAAGATATCATCTACAAATTCCTAGATTTAGTTCCGGTGAAGCACATAAAATAGATTATGAACCTTCAAACTAATCCTACAACTTACTTTGCTCTACTCTACCTTAATTCACATTAATCTTCTTATGATCAAGCAAAATTCACCCAACTGATCTTCTGATGTTTGCTCATATAGCTGCTCTGCTCTTTTTCGAACACACACCTTCTCACCACTTCATCCTACATTCAAAATGAATTACCAATCTCATATATATATCCGCTAACAAAGATTTTAATCACTTAAGTTGGCTTCAACAAAACATGAAATATTCTCCAACAGACAGCTCAAATCATGAGCAATCTTTAATGTGTACCCACACAAGTTGGCTAAGGCATAGCTGGGACCAAAAAAAATATTCTCAAACTTAGAAACAATTAAAAAACTACTCCTTATACATCTGCAACATGCTACATTCATTGAGTCGGCCACAATGAGCAAATAAATAGAAAATCATTCTACCGAATCTCCTAACTCGTACACTAATTGTTGGAGTACCACAAAACTTACCAATAAGGTAACATTATTAACAAACTTTCCTAGGGATCCACAACACAAATGATGATCCAGTGAAGCATACAGATCGACTAACTAACTGAATACCCTATTCTTCATGCTTTTTATCGGTAACACACTATCTTCTACATTTCCTGCTTGTATAAGTAGATCTTGATCTGTGGACCGAGATAATGACTTTAGTTGCCATCAATGAAAACACTAGAATCCATAAACAATCTCAAAAATCCATATGACAACAATCTCCCCCTTTGGCATTAATGGCAACACTTAGTGAAAAATGACTAAGTGTCGGAACAAAAACTTAAAATTTCAAAACATAACAAAATACTACTCCCACTTTGAATGTCAAGGAATCTTTCACTACTCTCCTCCCCCTTTGACATCAATGACAAAACTTTACTGCTTACTCTCCTTTTGGGTATGTGTAGGATCATCATGGAAAAAATAGGCCCTTAAGTGGCAAAAAATTTAGAAAAAATTGAGTTAGACAACTTGACATAAAAATTTGAATAAGTTATCTATATTATTTCAAAAATATGTAACAATAGAATATATAGAAAATTGAATGTAGCTAAACTACTATTATTTCAAAAATATGTAAAATAAAATTTATAGTAGAAATTTGAAGTAGGTGTTTGTCTAACCAACCTAACCACAATAAAATGATAATATTTTTTTATAAGATTTTAGATATAAGTAGAGGACTCATGTCCAGATGTGATGCATATTTTTTTGTAATTTTTTTCCAAGTAAATAATTAATTATGATTTTTTTATTACAAATTTTAAAAAATATAAAAACTTGTATGTCTAACCACCTTAACTTGGTCAAAACTTCATGAAATTCAAATTTTTTTTTAAATCCTATAGTATGCAAAGCATAGAGTGTGACATGTTTGAATCAAAAATGTGATACCGTTTGAAAGTTATAGATGTTTTTCAATCAGCCTATCAATCAGGACTTTAGTCATAATTTAAATAGAAAATGAATAATAATTATTTATTAAATTCAAAGTAAAGCATAATTTATATTGGTGGAAAGCTGAGAATCTCCTTTAAAAACCCTTTTGTTTCATCAATTTTGGTAAAAAAGTCGTCAGCCACATACCCTACACATACCCATCATATCGCCACTTTTTGGCCCATCATGATCCTACACATACCCTTTTGCTAAAATTTACACTACACTCTCTCACCCTTTATTGATGCAAAAATTGATCAAAAATTGAGAAATTACAACTGTTGCACAAATCAAAAAATTATCTTATACTTATACTTTATCTCGAGAAGAAATTTCTTCCAAGCATCTACTACAATCCCAATAATTATTATCAAACTATTATTTTATGATGTTTGATTGATGATCTGAATGAGGGATTCTAGAATTGTAATCGCTTCTTCCAACTTCTCTCCTTTCTTCATAATCTCAATTTGCTACTCCAATATGTATTCAGTTAGATCCTTCACTTACGAGAAAGTCTCCATAAGATTGTTTCTAGCAAAGTGAGCCTTTGCATACTCAGCCTACAACTCATGCATCTTTTTCTTGATTGCTTCATCCTGGTCTTGAAGCATATTGTAATCCTAACCAATTTTGCTTAACTCACTCTCAATTTGCTCCAGCTTGTCCTTGTATATACCAACCACATGAGGCCACCAAAGATAATAATTGTAGACCTTATTTGCTAAGTCAATGCATTTCCTTAACACATTCATTTTATTTTTTAGTTTGGCGAGTGATGGCCTAAACTACTCCTTCAGATGTAGAATTACTTCTTCCTCTTTCCTATCCTGAGGCAGAGAGGCCATAGCCACCCTAATACATTCAATCAACTCTTCTGGAAGTACATTCTACAAACTTCCCAATTCAATGTTGTTGTGCATAAAGTATCTGCCTAGAGTCTTCTTAATGAACTCTTGTTCATATGATGATCCATTTAACCATATGTCAACAATCATTTGCATTCCATCTTCCTCTCGAAAAATTTGTAGTATCTTTGTTTTGAACAAAGCACCTTCTTCGTCGCTTTCTTCTACTATCATCTCATCTGGTTCAACTAATTCTGGTTCATCTCTTGGAGTGTAATCATCAAAATCTTCATCTGGTATATCCACAATTACTTGCTCTTTTCCTTTTTCTTCAGCTCTTGGAGATTTATGTGCCAAGGAAATGTCATTTGCAAACTCTAGAGCCCTTTTCTATTTCTTCTCCACCTTAGTGGAAGAGGACCCAACTTCAACTGCTCTTACCGGAAGAGAGATGCCAACTATTCCAAACTTTCGCAACAACTCTCTAAAGAAATTTTCATAAACTTGCTCACAATTTTCCAGAGTATTGAAATGTTTAAAAATTTTCTTACAAATGGGTTCATTTTCCTTCCATACCACATTATCATTCTGAGGAAAGTAATTTAGAAAAAACATCATAATGCATATAACTAGGGTACCAAACCTAAAGGGGTAATCTACATCCTTCATCAATTGCACATTTTCCATCAACTGATCCTTCAGTAATCCACACAGATCAAAGTCTTCATCTTCCATTCTCATTTTGTGAGCGATATATACTATGCCTGCCAAGATTGATCCTTCCCTGTTTTTGAAGAAAATTTTATATGAAATTCCATGTGCAATGTACCTCGTTATTGGATCTTTGATCATTGAAATTAACAGAGCTCTTTGATTTTCTTTTACTTTGGTTAGGGTTTCAACCACTTGATTCTAAATCAACTTCTTTTTCAGAACATCTCCAATATTGCATAATCCTATTAGATTTCTAATTGCCTATTTTGAAATTTGATAGGGTTTATCCAAACTAAGGATATCATCATCCAATCTATTCAAGATAAACCTAGCCACTTCCGCATTGATGAAATAAGGAAACTCATTCTAGATGTACAAATTCTTATGTTTCACACCTTCAAGCCACTTCAATTCACGGTCTGGCAATAAATTTCTTACATCCCTAATCTTCCTACCACTATATTCATCCAAAGTCACTATTAATTTGATTTGCTTCATTTTAATTTCCGTACCAAACAAGGTTTTCTATTGAGCACAAAATTCAAAATTCTACAAGCAACTGAAATACCTGAAGAATTTTCCATCGAATTTTCTTTCCTCCTTTGAGATTTCACTACAGAGGCTCTCCTTATGTTCTTCTTCAATGCAAGGTGACAAATGAGGGTTCCAAATACCCTTTTATGACTTCGCACAACTAACCTTTTTAGCTCCAGTAAATACTTTTCCCTAGGAGTTCTGGTGACTCTGTTTTCTTAGACAATAGGAGAAAAAATTTCTTGCAGACCTTCTACTTCTCATGTTTTTGCATAAGTGATCATTGATGCATTTTCAAACATTTATCATAGCTACTAAAAATTTTCTTCATTTCGGTGCCAACTACCAATAGGGGGCCAATGGATTTTCCTTGAAAAACTCCCCCTAGGCCAAAATCCTAAGATAAATTTTTGGAGGAATTACCGGAGGTTGCTTCTGATACGGGCTTATCAGATTCACTCTTCTTTACCCATGTTTTCTTCATCTAATCTCTTATCTCTTCCATAGTCACTTTTCCTTTTCCTTTTTCATCTTTTTGCGAAATTCTTCCTCTGTATACCGGACCTCTTCTATCCATATTTATGTTCCTCTAGAATCTTGCAATGTGACCAAATCTGTTGCAACTATAACACACTACATTTCTATGTCTAGACCACTCATTCCAATGATTTCCTCCTAATCTGCATTGATTAGAAACATTCCCAAATCATCCACAAATATAGCATTTAATGTTTCTTAAAGGAACAGACATACTTCTGCATTCAATTGACTTGTGACCCAACTTATTACAAGTAAAGCACTGACTGGGAAATGATGGACTACTTGAATTTATCTTACCTCTACACTAAGAAGCCATATGACCAAATTTATTACAAGCAAAGAAGTAACCATTAAAATTTTGAGCATTAGGTTGTCTTACCGGATACCTTCTGGATTTTTTCATCTGATTTCTTTGTCTGGAATCCTTATGTTCAGATCCAAAGCTTTCTTCCTTCTCATATTCAAGACCTCGCTTATCATTTGCATCCTTTTGTTCTTTAGTTAGCTCATCAAACTTGGATGAACCAATCCTAAACTTCTCCTTGTACCCATTTGTTGTAGTGAGTTCATCTATGAGGATAACTATCTATCTTTCAAGTTCTTGTTCATTGTTTCTAGATTGTTGCAATTCAATCTCCAGCTGAATGAATCCACAATTTACTTTGTTGCATTCTTCAAATTTTGCTTTTAAAGACTGGGCTAGATTCTCCTCATTCTTCTTCCTTTCTTCAATCTCCTTAGTTAGCTTCATTTCCATAGATTCCATCTCAAGTTTCAGAGTAGCATTATTTATAGAAATTTTTTCACATTCTCAAGTTATCTCTTTTAGGGTTCGATTCAAGTGAACATCTTCCAAGTTTTTATTTTCTTTTTGCTTTAGCTTCTCACAAGTTCCTTCCTCTTTTTTCTTGACTCATTGATTTTATCCTTCAATGATTAAATGAATGTCTCAGCATCCACAATATTTTATTTAATTCCATGACTTCTACTTTAGACTAATCAAGATCATCAAGTGCCACCATAAGTTGTTGTTGAATACCACTAGAGTCCATTGTATTCCAAGATCCACCTCAAGTTGTTAAACTTATATAGAGGAATTGTGTTTTAATACCAATTATTGGACTCAAGGAACACTGAGAGGGGGGTGAATCAATGTTCAAAAAATTAGACTTTCAATTCAGATCTTAAACTATTTATACCACATAAACAAAAATAAAGATGCAAGCACATGAACAAGATGATAAAAACACCATAACACCAATATTTTTACGTGGAAACCCTGTTAGGGGAAAAAACATGGTGTAGATTAATCCACAATTTATACTTTGTTAAAAGTATGAATAAAAGGGAATGCACTTGCATTCAGGCACACTGCCTAGAGTTCACTGCTCAAAATAAGGATCACTACCTTCCAAAATATTTGTGATTACAACAAAAAAATTAAATGAGAAGATAGCATCTACAAATGCCTAGATTTAATTCCGGCGAAGCACATAAAACAGATTTTGAACCTTCAAACTAATCTTGCAACTTGCTCTACTCTACTCTGCCTTAATTCACATTAATCTTCTTATGCTCAAGCAAAATTTACCCAACTGATCTGATGTTTGCTCATACAGCTTCTCTGCTCTTTTTCGCACAAACACACCTTCTCACCACTTCATCCTACATTCAAAATGAATTATCAATCTCATATATATATATATATATCCGCTATCAAAGATTTTAATCACTTAAGTTGGCTTCAACAAAACATGAAATATTCTCCAATAGTCAGCTCAAATCATGAGAAATCTTTAATGCATACCCACACAAGTTGGCTAAGGCATAGTTGGTACCTAAAAAAATATTCTCAAACTTAGAAACAATTAAAAAACTACTCCTTATACATCCACGACATGCTACATTCATTAAGTCAATCACAATGAGAAAATAAACAGAAAATCATTCTACCGAATCTCCTAACTCGTACACTGATTGCTGCAATACCACAAAACTTACCAATAAGATAACATATATGCTTAACAAAAATTTCTTGTGGATCCACAACACCAAATGATGATCCAATGAAGCATACAGATCAACTAACTGATCAAATACCCTATTCTTCATGCTTTCTACTAGTAACACACTATCTTCTACATTTCCTATCGGTATAAGTAGATCCTGATCTATAGACCAAGATAATGACTTCAGTTGCCATCAATGACAACAATAGAAGCCATAAACAATCTCCCCAAGCCATATTCCAATAGGAGCTACTACTAACTTTAGTATAAATAAACTTCATCTAGATTGGGTAGGCGAGATTTTGATATGAACCATCCATGGAATGCAAACCATGTTCCTGAAAAACTCCATAATATTGCTTTGTAGTTCATCTCATCAACAAAGGCACAACATGAGAAAACCATGATTCAATTCTTTCCTGTAGATATGTCAACCCATCAACTTTCACCAAAGCATTAATTGGCCCTTCAAATGATCCAAACCCACTGTATGCATCCTTCACCCAAAGCCCCTCTCCGCATGATTATTCAAGGGATAGCTAGCACTGGAAAATCCTACCTAATAAATTGTATTCGATAACAAATGAATACCTCTTTTCCTAGACCCAATAGTTGCTTGCTCACATTGGCTCCTATAGGTGTCATTGCATACAACATATGTGCCTCGACAATCCATACATCACTTCAGATTCCCATAAAGAATATGAATCCTTTGCAAGGGAAGCAATTGACACTATTCCAAGAAAAATTTAAGTATATTGAGTACATATTGATCGATGAAATGATTTTTCTAGGCCCAAAGTTGCTACTAAAAATAGATAGCCGATTACACCAAGCATTCTGAGATAAGTAGACAGAGCCATTTGGTGATTTTCTATGATCCTTGTTGGTGATCTTGCTTAGTTTCCACCTATCATGGATACACCTATTTATACTTCATCCTCGTTAGCTATAGCCTTGTGGCACACTTTCATGGTCTCAATAACCCTGGACACTATCTTTCACCAAAAAGGAGGTAGCCCTTCACAACGAAAGTTTTAGGAAATACTTCTTCATATAAGAAATGTTGATGCTCTCCACGATGATTGGGAAAACCTTATAAAACAAAACAAATAAAGTTCTCTCAGCCACAGAAAGAGAACAATTTGATGTTGCTACCGATTTGTTTGCGACAAATGACTTGGTTGCATTCCACAACAAAAAAATGATCAAACAGTTAAATCAACCAATAGCCATTAGCATTTCTCTGATGGCTCAGTAATAGGCAACTGATCATGGAGATGATGACCAGATTCTCCAAGAACTGCTACTTTGTATTGGTGAACAGGTGATGCTAACAACGAATTTTTGGATTCAAGTTGGCCTCGTCAATGGATCCCTTGGTGTTGTTATGGTTGTTGTGTACAATCCACATTCTAAACTGCCAAACCCACCTAACTATGTTGTTGTTCATTTCCAAAATCACATTGTCCCACCATGGGACCTAGAACATCCAAGAGACATCCCCGTCCTAGCTATAAGTCGAGGGAGTCGAACACAAATCCCACTCACCATGGCATGGGGAATCACAATACATAAAGCATAGGGCTTAACATTGGATAGAGAAAAAATAAACATAGGTAGAAAAGAGAGGAAAGGGTTGAATTTTACATCTATTTCATGTGTAAAATCAATTGAAAGACTTTGTATTGATCCACCTTTCTCATTTGAGAGATACTCTAGGCTTGGCATGAACAAGTACACTGCTCGTCATCACTGCGAAGAAACACACCTTGAGCAATTACAAGCCTTGCAAAGTGCTTCTGGTACCACCCAATAGGCTAACTTGCAAAAAAGGCTCCAAGATAATTATTCTTGCACCTACGTGCCTTTTCCTCCTAAAACATTTCCAAAGTTGTATCTTTAAAAACCATACTAACTAATAATTTCTGTAAAATGGGTATAATGCCAAAGATGCACAAAGATACCAAGCACAAATAACTAGCCACCCCAACTTGTATAGGCCAATTCCATGTTTTGATGATTCTATTCTATTAAAATGCTGACTTCTTGACCTAATATTTTGTTGTGCACTACTTTTACTATATGGCATTGAAACCAATACACTCTTTTGTATATACCATTTTCCCATCTTTGTTTAATTTTTTTAAAATTCCATGAAGTCAACTATTTTTTGGCATAGCTAGAAAATAAGAGTTCTATAAGTAAATAATGTTTTCACAACATTCCCATATATTGATCTATATATGCACATGTTGTAGATGCATTCTCAAAAAAAATTGTCTTCCATTTGACTAATAAGTTTAAAATCCTCGAACGATGTTGTGTTTTCTATTCTGACAACCTATATACATTGAATTATCACATTCCTCCTCTGTGCTTACCTTCCACAAATTTAAATGTCTTGTTGTTATCTTTCCTATTAGCTTCATTTGATTCAAATTGCTACAAATGTTTTTCTACAAAATTATTTTTCCATTCTTTCCCTATTTCACTGTTCTTATATATTACATTCATAAATATATAATCGTGTGTACGCTTTCCTTTTTCATGATACAAGATAAAATTCCATGTTATTTTCCATGGCTTGCTCGAGCATGTCCACAATGACCATGGAGTTGACTAGATTTGTGATTTCCTCATCATGCCCCACTCAACAAACACAAAATGGTAGGTGTTTGCTCATATGGCAGTTGATAATATTCATTGTTGTAATGTAACAATATCAATTGTTTTGGCTGCCTTGTGAAATGATACACTCTGGAGTTTGTTTCATAAAAGACCCTGTTAAAGAAACTAATATGCACCTCCCTCATGTGTTGGTTTGGAGAGCTCCACAACTACCCTCATCCACAACCTTTGACATCTTCGCTCCTGCTCTTGAGGTAGTCCATTCCACAATGCCTTTTCCCCATTCCTTACTTATCTAATTTTACACATGTATTCTGATATAACAATACGAAATGTTGCTTTGCAGTTGTATTATGTTGCACTCAATACAAAGATAGATCAACAAGCAAAAATGCAGCCCATCTATTCAAGAATTTGTGTCGGAAAGACACCCACAGCTCTAATTGTAAACAAGGTTTTTTTTACACGTTTATATTTTCCAAGATAAGAAATTTTCATAAGAATTGAGGTGTGAATTAAAAATTCAACTTATATTCTTTTCTAGTCAACCTAAACAAATAAATAAATTCTAAAAGAGCTATTAGAATAATACTTCATAGCCAGAATACTACTCTTAATCTACAATTGCTCCTATGTTAATGGCTATAACATGAAAAGTGCACAAAGATACCTGTAAACAACAAATGAACAATGATACACACACTTTCGTTGTACATATTTCCTAGCAACAACAACAACATTTAACTGTAATTTCTCAATAAAGGTTGAAGCTTTTTATTTGCATAGAAAGGTGACACATATGTAGACACATATATACACTCTGTGCATCTTTGATGCTATACACATTTTGTACAACTAGCCCCTTTGAATCCCTATAATTGATTTGACTCCAAATCCTTACAAATAGGACACTATAGATTGTGAATGGCTACATAATTTATTCTTCCCTTTGCCTATATAGATTTGCACATTCATTGACCTACCATGGTTTTCATTTTACTTTGATGTCAACCTTCTTTGTAGTCTACTAACAAATCGATGAATTGTTTAATAGTAGCTGCATTATCTACCATTCAGTATTGTAGAAAAATGGGGAAATTGTAACAGAACCATTAGAAAAACATACATACATATATTTATCCATACATACATATATATACAGGTGGAAGTAGACATGCATTGATCTTTCCAAAGACTTCAAAATATATTTTCCTTAATCATTCTATCCATGTGTTGTGATGATGTGCATTTTCCTTCATTGCACTTATTTGTCTTATTCTAATACCTCTTTTAAAATTTCTCTATTTCTCTATAGTATTTAGTATGATCCAACGCATGTGGAATTTTAAATGAGGTTTGTGGGGTTATACTATTTTTTACATGGGTGTTTTGCATAGATGATTAATTTATTGTTAATGTCTTCTTGTTATATGTTTTTCAACAAGGATTCCATCAACCCAACCATGAATAGGATTTACCATCTAATATCTCTTTTATAATTTGTGCTTTTATACAAATAGACAGGACTTGTCCAGGGCTTTTACTAACAACCTGTAGCTTACCTCTTAAACAAAGGATCTATCTAAATCTTCCTTGTTGGTCAATACACATAGATAACCAAAACCATAAACCAACAGTGAACAAATTACTAACCCTCAGCATATTTTCTAAGGAAAGAAAGGATATTTAATTGCAATTCCTCCATCCATACAAAATGATAATCTCTTTCAAATCTCCACAATGGGTATAACAACAAAGATACAAACATTTGACAAGAACACATAGACAATATATTAACCATCTATGCAAACTACTCATCTAGCATGGCGTACAATATACATACATATATATAAATACATGTGAACATATATATATATATGTATGTATATCTACATGGATATATACGTGTATATGTATACTAAGTACTTTGGATTAATGATTAATTTATTGTTCATTCCTTCAGGTCTCTTCTTATTGTTCCTTTTGATAGCAAGATTGAGGGTTTTAACACTCATGTGCTGCAAAATGTGTCAGGAAGTATATTGATTAAATTACATTGATGAAAGACCCATTGAATTTGTTGAACTTTATATATTTCATTGATACACTATTTGTTTGAAGTTTCTATTTACTAAGAATAGACCTATGATAATGCAACCGAATAAACTTGTTTTCTTGCATATTTTGAACCACATATTCATAATACCAAAATCCCTATTTTCACAATGCAACTAAATTGAAAAAAAAAATCTTCCATATTCTGGTGTATACTTTCCTGCATTGCTACATTCTCTGCTCTATGCATCTTTCGAGCGTTCTAATTCATTTAAGTGGAAATCCTTACAAATACGTTGTTATACATTGTTAATCGCTACATAACTTATTCTTGTGTTTACATATATACATTTGCACATTGATTGAACTGCTTCTTTGTACCATCCTAATAAATAGAGTAATTGTATATGCTAAGTTTTTTCTCGCCCAAGGCTTTATGCATTTTCTGGTTGTCGTACTATGGGGGTGGATGGAGTAAATGCGGTTGGTCAAAGTAAATGTAATATTCAATGTACCAGTGTGGGAAAGTATATTTTCATTAAGTTGCATTACATGTATATATATATATACATGCATATATATAGATATATATATATATGTGTGTGTGTGTGTGTGTGTGTGTGTATTTTGCATAAATGATTGATTTATTATTTATATCTTTCGTTCTCTACTTATTGTTTGTTTTGATTGTAGGCTTCAGGGTTCAAACACTGATGTGTTGTGTAATTTCTAGATTGTTCAACAATGTAACAACTCAATCCAATCCTCCTTCTGGTTCTCAAGCATAACCAATAGTACATTTAAGTGCAAAACTTCTGCATAATCAATAAATAGATTTTGTGACCCCCTTGCAAATATTATTTGTCATTTCTACTTTCTAATTGTGTTTATTGATTTTTGCTATATATTTACTAATTTTTGATCCTCCCTTACTCATCTTCTTTCCCTGTCCATTGGCATACCTCTCTCTTTTATTTGTAGGTGTTAGGCTAAAGCATAGATGATGATTCCAAAAGATGGAACTCCACAAACTTTTGAGTGGACATTTCATATTGCTTTTGCTTAGGGGTTTGGCTAGGGTCCCCATGGCTCCATGATGCCAATATGGAAGGGTGGATAACAAGCATAGGTTTTTTGTTTTTCCTTTTCATTCCATATATCTTTTCTCACATAGATACATGTATAGAAAACATGGTTTGTAACAACATGTTTCTTATGTACTACCAATTGGTCGCATCTTTACCTTATGTGCTATTTGTTTGAAGTTTCAATTTGTTGAGAATCCAACATTTAATCATACAATGTGTAACATATGTATAGTGCCAAAATGGCTCTTCTCAAAATGTAACTGAATCAATATATTGTCTTGCATATTTTGCACTGAACTTTCCCCTCCTGCAACATTATCTATTTTGACTATCCAATTGCACTATGCAATCATTCATTTAAAAAGTTGATTGTTTTATTCTCAACTGTGTTGTAATCCATAATACTTTTGTTCTTTGAAAATGTTTACTGTGGATTCTGACTCATCTGTGATTTAACTATAATTGTTAACTAGTCTTTTAGGAGTTCTTTTACAAATTCCCTATTTTCTCTATAATATTTAGTGGCAAATAATCTAGATTGAATCTTCAATTGGGAAACCAATTCTAAACATTGATTATCTATACAAAAGAACCCTAGAAAAGGTTTGTTGGTTGAGGATGTCGTTAATCTAATTTTTTACTTTGTGTTTCCTTTTATTTTGACGAGAAAGGAAATAAATATATTCATAAAAAGAGTAAAAACAGATCACATATGGATTTCCAAATGGGGAAAATTTTCATTATGAAAAAAAAAAAGAAGAATCTAAGATTTTTACCTCTAACTCTCCACCATAAAAATGTAGAGAAATAGAAAACCTAGAAACTAGACAATTCTAAAAACATAGTAACAATGACCAATCACACCTTCTCTAGATAGTAATAGAATTACAAGTGCAATTTCCATCTCTCATCAAAAAACAAATTTATACTAAAAATTTAATTTCCAAAACTATAGAGATCTATTAATTATAAAAAGTACTCAATATTGAACATCTTCGTTTCATGGAAAAAATGTGCACTTTTTTTTGCCAATTTACAAAACTACACAGATGCGTAATGACCCTTACAAAAAAATTCCATTAACTTCAAAATTAAATAATTAATTAATTGAATAACCTACACAAAAAGTGACAATATACATGTGCATCTATTGTCAATAAATATAAAACTCAAATATTCTTGCTAGAAGAAACAATTAGTTTCAATTTAATATTTAATTTAATTTTTAAGTTCCCACTTTTAAACAAATTTAAACATTGATTTCCAAACTTTCTAATAGTATTCAATGAAATTTATACAAAAAGTTATTCGTGATTACTTGATTCATACAATCTAACTCATCCATTTCATTCACGGTCACCTTCCCCTATCGGCTGATTGTCGCATGCCTGTGCATTCGACTACTAGTATATACTTTTTACAAATTGAAAATATACACAAAATTAAATATAAGAAATAAAATGTGCAAAATATCAAAATTAAATACATTTCTTCAATTTGTATAAAATATATAAATTAAAGTTACCAAATATCAAAATTCAATATTCAAAATTAAATGTACATAATTAAATATATATTTTGAATGTGTATAAAAATAAATACATGTCTTCAAATTGAACAAAATACACAAAATGAAAAATACATGTATAATTAATTAGTATAAATTCTTTAAATACATCTATCTAAAAATATCAAAATTTAAATTATTTTATTTGCTTAAACAGAAATTTAGACCTGGAAATTGAAAATGAACAAATTAACGCTCAGCCATGGGTACTGACTGCCTCCCATAGAAAGCTCTTAAATACAGACTTGGAAAAATCTTTCCACTGCTAGAAAACATTTGATTATTTCCTGACTATCTATTATAAATGGAAATAAAAACAAATCTTATGAGACAGAAGTCCTTAGAATTACTTCACCAAATGCTCAACAGACACATGCTTTCAACATGTCTAAAAGCTAAGGAAAACAACTCCTATGTAACCGACCTTGGAGTTGGTGAGCTTTCCCTTTTACAATTGACAGCAGAGGCAAAGTCAAAGTATTTTTTCTTCTTGATAAAAGAACATGGTTGAAAAGGATTTGTCTTTAATATTGGGCAATCAATACAAAAGACATCAAAAAGAAGAGGTTCATTGTATATAAAATAAAATGGATTTATGATTTTAATAATTTTAAAGATATTAAAAGAACATCCAAAAGATTTATCTCAAGTATCTTGTTTTAAAAAGATAATTTTATTTATTGATTATATTGAGCATTTAATATTAATAAATACAAATATCATGTGATATATATTTGAAAATGACAATAGTCAAAATACTTTGAAATTCTCAAAATGTCTAAGTTCTGTTTCAATTGTACACGCACAAGCCTGTACAGTAATAATCCCTGGTCTATATAACTGTAATCTGCTTCTCTTACCATACTAGTATGGAAATAATCAGTCTTCTCTGCCTGTATTGCCCGTCTCTGTGATTTCCTAGAGCGAATATCAGTACATGTGCATATAAATATATGATGAATTCATGGATATAGTAATGCAAATGGCGTAGAAATTGTGGAAGAAAGGTTTCATTTACATTAATCTGTCACAAGGTGGTGTGTGTCAATAAATCACATTCTCAACCTCCTCTTATAAGCCCACAGCTTTGTTTCCTCTGAAATGAACAATGAACTTACACTGCTGTCACACCCCAGAACCCCCTTCTCTTCTTACGAGACCCATCCTTTTGTTCCGTTATAATTTGGATTAGGGGTGGAATTTATGGACAGCGGCTATCCAGCCCCGAAAATGCACCGGGGCATGGATGGCTGCATACATAATAAATAACAGTTTCTGCTATCCGTGCATTTGGCAGGTCCGTAGCATCTCCATCAGCAAGTTACCGTCTCTGCCCAGTGAAAAGGATAAATCATTTTTCCCCGCCTTGCTTGCTGCGATTAAACAATTGGACCGAACATCAATATAATACTAAACATTAATATTATAATATTAATATATTATGATTCTTTTTATTGTTTTTAAAATCTTTATAATATTATGATATTAATTATATAATATAATATTAAACATTAATATTATATTATTATAAATAATACCATAATATTATAAAGATTTTCTCACCCTTAAACTTTGGTGCAAATTGTCCTTATTTTCTTTGGAGGGTTAAATAAAAGTTATTTAAAAAATATTAGAGTATATTTTAATTTTGTTTTTTATTAAATATAACATTATATTTATTTTATTTTTTATAATTTTAAAATTATAAATTTTTTTAAATTATTAATAAAATTTAAAATTTTATTTTAATGTAAAATACGTAAAAATATTTAGTATAGAAATATTTAAATTTTTAAAAAAATTGTTTCTATTAAATTAATTCAAATATTAAAATTTTAGGTAAATTAATTTAAATATTAAGATTTTAGGTAAATTAATTATGATGTTCAAAATTTCTAATATTAATTTATATTAAAGATACAAAAAATTTAATATTTAAATTAATTTAATAGAAACAAATTTTTTAAATATTTCTATACTAAATGTTTTTATGTATTTTACATTAAAATTAAATTTTAATTTTTTTATTAAATTTTATTAATAATTTAAGTATTTTAATAATTTTAAAATTATTAAAATAAAATAAATATAATATTATAATTAATAAAAAAACAAAAATAAAATATAATCTTATATTTTTTAAATAACTTTCATTTAATTATGCAAAGAAAATAAGGACAATTTGCACCAAATTTTAAGGGCAAAAAATTCTTTGTAATATTATGGTATTATTTATAATAATATAATATTAATATTTAATATTATATTAGATAATTAATATCATAATATTATAAAGATTTTAAAAACAATAAAAAATATCATAATATATTAATATTACAATATTAATGTTTAGTATTATATTAACGTTTGGTCCACTTGTTTAATCGCAGCATATTATAATATTATGTATGTAGCCATCCATGCCTCGGTGCATTTCGAGGGCTGGTAGTTGCTACTGAATTTGTGATCCTAATATATTTTTGGATCTATGTTTGTTTATATGAATGTGTATTATGAATTATTAATGACTATTATTAATGAATATGATTAAGTTTTGAAAAGAGGAAAAACATGTTTTGAATGGACCCGAAACCTTTAGGTTTTAAGGGGACCCAAAACCCACACCAAGGAGATCAAGCTGCCCGAATGAAAGGACAAAAATAACCAGCAGCACCACAGGGAAAGCAAGCCAGGACCCAACCAAAAGCTAGTGGGCAGCCCAAACAAGAACCAAGCTATTACATGAATATGATTAAGTTATTATGTTGTATATTAAATTATAATGTTTCGTTCAATTTTTAAATGTCTCTAATCTATGTTTCAAAAGGAATCAATAAAGATAATTAATATTACATCAAATTGACTTCAAATAAAGATTAAGTTATTAACAATGGTCAACCAACATATGAAAGGTTGTGTCCCTTAAGCAAGATAAGGTATTGTAGAGGAGGAAATTCAATACCCTCCCTTAAATGTGAATGTCCTTCAACTACCTCAAGCATAAAAGCTCAAGGAACAAGGATGGAAAGACGAGAGAGTTTTGCTTATATTTTTTCTTTTATGATGAATTAAAGAATGAGAGTTTTAGGGATCGAAAGAGTAAGCTACAGAGGTCTCATGGGAAAACTGGTAGGTTCTTGGCCAAGGATGACAACACAGTGCACACGCATCCCCATGGCACATTGTAATCTCTTATGAACCAAAAACAAAGATCACTAACAAAGATAGTGAAGATCCTAACAACTATTTGGCAACTTAAAACTCTAGAACGTGTTTAAATGACAAAATAACAAAAATAAACAAAATAATGATAATAAGCATAAAATAAATAAGATTTAAAGGAAATCACATAAATGAAAAGGAAGAAAGGAGACTCATAGAAGGTCCATGAATGAAGTCTCCTGCAACATTTCAACTTCGATACCTGCACACTCAAAAATGAGAAAATGGTTGGGATTATTTTAGGGGTTTGCCTCAATCAAACCCCCACATAGGTGTTCCCACCTCCACAGATAGTTAGATAGATAGATATAAAAGATAATAGACAAGAAAATAGATAGAAAAGATAAAGATAATAGACGAGTTAAAATAACAATATGTTACCCAATGTGAAGACAATAATGCAATGTAAGAAAAGGATGCAATTACCCTCCCTTTAGCAATATAGTGATGTTGAAATAAAGAGAATGTAACATCCATGATGTGTCAAGAGAACCAAAGAGTTGGTGTAGAGAACTAAGACTATTAGGAGATAATGCATCAATACCCACAATCTTAATCTATTTCCTGCATAACCCCATGAGAGATAGACATGCATACAAAGTAACTATAATGTATAGATCAAATAGACAAGCCACAAGATAACACAAGATACACCCTAGGAAAACCTTCAAGAAGGAAAACCCAACCTCCAAAAGCATCCATACTTCATCTGTTATTCAGCTTGATAAACCATTACAAGAGTTACAATGAATACCTCTGAAGTATCAAGTCTCTCCAATGCATCCTTCATGTGTTCAAACATGAATCCATACATCACATTCCATGCTTCACATATACACTCCTCAAAAAGACTCAATAATGACAACTCACTCATCTAGCCAACCTTAATCACTAAACATGTGCTTTCTTTTATAGATACAAGCTCACACAAATACAACCAAATGGTAAGATAAAATCATGTACCAAAAAACTATGTGAATACAAAACCACTAACCCCTTAATTAATATTGGGTACTAATTTTTCACTTATTTAATATTTTTCCCTGATTTTAAATTATTATCTCATGTCTCTCACACATTAAATAATAATCCAATGTTACAATACAACATACAAGTGGTCCCCAAATAATTACCTAGTGTGATTAACCACACCTCCTAAGTGCATCACAACTAAATAATTATTTAATTACAACATTATAATATAGTTCATTTTATGCAATGTTGCACAACACTATATCCCAACAAATACATGAGATAGCTTGAAAGAATGAAAGAAGAATGAAGAAGAATGAAGAAGAATAAGAGCTAGAAAGTGAGATAGATTGAATGGAATTGAGAAATGACTGATAGAATGAATAGAATAGCAAAATAGGAAGTTTAAAATGGATATAGGCATGCAAAAGGAAATTTTTGATGTGTTTGTAAGCTGTGGAGGCATTACACTTCATGGGTCATGGGTAGGTGGGATGTTCACATAGCACATAGATGTTTGAGCGATGCACAGTCATCCAAAACAAAAGTTCACTTTAATAGCCGAAAATAAAAGGGGTAAAGATAAAATTATGGTTAGATGAATGGGACATTGCATTATTGAATAAAATTAGTCTAAAGAGGAGGTTATGGAATATGAAATTGCATAGGATGCAATTTTTGGCATTACATTTTGCTGCCACTTTAATGAGCATATGCATTCTAACAAATGTGAGCTAAAGTAGAAAGGAGGTTGAAAAGAATATACCCAAGATGAAGAGGATGCAGATCTTCAATACAATATATGCAATTAAGAAGCTAAGCAAGGAAATAAAGAAGACATAAGTCTTCCATCTTGCTAAGCTAACTACAATATCACCACACATGTTAATTATAGACAAACATGCTAGGAAAAAAAGTGAAAAATAGAAATGATAAAATCTGATTAGTCAAGAAGACATTGTTGATATGTATGGCTAGTGAGATATGTTATGCTAGAGATGATATAGCAAGAAAATATAAAGATGTGTGATACAAAGAAACCTCGAAAGGGAGAAGAACCCCTATCACAAAGAGACAAGTGATAGAAACAAACCCGTCAAGGAGGAGAACCCCTATCACAAAGAAACGAGATCATAAGACAAGTCTAGTCAAGTTCTCCCCAAGATAGATGACGAGATCAAGAAACATGAATATTTTTAAGATATAATAAAAAAAATTTATTTTTGAAGAAATAGAAAGCAATAATAAAATTATCAGATATGATAGCCCCCCTTTAGAATAATGTGTGCTACACAAAGGAGCACTAGTCATTATAAGGAGAAGAAAGACAAAGAGATGAACTATGACATGACATACATAATGAGATGTATTCATGGAATGTTGTTGTGTGAGGGACAACACATAGAATCCTCAAAATCAAGAACAAAATCAAGAATTTGTCAGAGTTAAAAAACCATATTGTCATCAATAAGTTTTTTTAGGGTAACTAGTATTAGAATATTCTCTTGAGTTGGAGGGCAAGGTCAAGGCTAGGAAGTGGTCCAAAAATGACTTCGTATTAGAATATTCTTTTCAGTTGGAGGGTAAGGTCAAGGCTAGGAAGTGGTCCAAAAATGACTAAGGGAGTAGACACAAAAATTAACATTAAATAAATCATGAAATTGTGTTTTCACCTTTAGGGAGCACAATTTATGACACTACACTATCCATTTAACTTTTGATAAGAACAACTTCATTAAAAGCATAAACTTCATATTTGAAAAAATGTGGTCAAAATATTAAGACTTTAATAAGATTATTTCAAATTTCTAGAGGGAGCAACAATCCCTTTATGGTACTAAAATATATATTTTCTCTAAAATAATTAAATTCTTGTAAAAAAATCTCAAATATTGAAATAGATTGATACTCAAAATATTTTCTAAGAATAGATAAGTTGAAAATAAAAATGAAATAGATTCAAAATGGAAATAAACTATCCATTTTTCAATAAGAGGAGAAGGAAGTAGCTTCTTCACTAAAAAAATATATAAATAGGAAGAGATATTTTTGAAATAAAAATTTAGAATCAAATTCTTTAACCAAGGAGATAGTAATACCAAATTCTTTTATTTCCTTTGGGAATAAAATCTACCATCAAATTGTTTAAGAAAGGATATGGTAAAACTAAATTACTTTATATATTTTTGAATAAAAATCTAAAATCAAATTGTTTAAGCTAAGAGATAGTAATACCAAGTTATTTCATATCTCTTTTAATATAGAAAATAGAAGAATTTCATTTCGAAAGTACAAATTAAAAGAGAAAAGTCATAATCGTGATATTATGGAAAGCTCTATGATTTCTTTAAAAAAAATATAAGAAGAAGTTCTAGATTAAGAAAGTAAAAATTTATTTTCCTTCATTCTTTTTTTTAATTTTTTTTATATTAAACGAAGCAATTTCAAGATATAATTTTATTTATATTAAATTTTTATTTATATTACTAGTTTTATAAGATAAAATAATTATAATTAAATATTTACTCTTAACTTGAGTTATTATGTTTATATTTGAAAAAATAAATGAAATATTTATAATTCAACATTAATTATTAATATTATTTTTAGATAAAGAAAAAATAATTATGATTAATCCTAAATTTTCAAGCTAAAAAATAGACAAAATAATTGTGCTAAAATATTTAATTTGGGTATGGGTTCTCAAATTCTCTTTATCAATAGACAAAATAATTAAGTTAAATATTTGCTCAAGTTACAATAATTTTAGTGTGTTTAATTACACTTAAAAAAATATAATTAAATAAATGTAATTAGTTATTATATTATTAATTTATAAATTAATTTTAGTAATTTTAATTGTATTTATATAAATATAATTAAATAAATATAACTAGTTTTTTATATTAAGTTAAGATTAAAAACAAACTAAAAAAATTTGACACCTAAATAAGGGGTAGATGGGTTTAGTTTAAGGACCAATGATGGATAAGGGAGACCACTTTTATTTTAATATGGTTTTGTATTATAGTAAAATTGTTTGTCTAAATTTGACAAATAATTTAGAGTTTTAATTAGTAGATAAAGTTTTGTGAATTGGTTTTGTGAATTGTTGTCTTGCTTGAACAATTAATCTTAACTACCATGGGATTAATATGAGAAAAAGTGCACTTGAGAATCTTTTTTTCTTTATTTTATCGATATATATGAACCTAATGTGATGTCTAGAGACATAATTGGGATATTTTCAACTCAATAAATGAATGAATTTTTATAGGTCAAACCTCCTAGTGGATAGAATTAATGATAATAAAAAGGATTAAAAATATCATTCATAGATAATCATATATCCTATATATAATTGTGTAGAATTAGTTCCTTTCTTGAATTGTTCTCTAATTGTTATCCTCTCTTTTCCTTAATGATGTTTAATTGCAAAATAAATGTCATTAAATTTTATGATGACATAACAGCATGTCAAATAAAAATTGTGTTATTTTGACTCATAATAATCAGTAAAAATGATTGGTAATGTTTAAATTGTAAGTTTAATATTTTTAAAATTTAGGGACATTTCCTTGTTCATTGAAGATGCTCTACATTGATTTAATAATTTATAAAAATAATTATAAAATTAAAATACTTATTTATAGGGGTGGAGGGCCTAGCTTGATTGGCTAAAGCATCTTGTTGTAGGCAAGAGGTCACGAGGTCTAGTCTACCCTCCATCCCTATGGTACCAGAGGGCATGTCACACTAGCATCATCAGTAACATGAAAAATGTTTACCAGGCTTATCTATGGCTATGTCAACCACAAATATTTTTGGGTCAATGACTTGGATCATATTCTTATGGAATTGTCTAAATTAATGTAGGTTTCCCATCAAAAATATTGTATAGCATAATTATTGATAAAAATTTTGCAGACAAATGAAAATGAAATAGTAGAAATTTAAATCAGAATTATGATCACACACTAACACAATGAACATGCGAATTTATAGTGGTTCGCCAGAATAGCTATATCCACTTTTAGAAGAAGAGAAAATCCTTTTATTATCTTTGTCTTTATAATACATTTACAACAGAATCAAAACATGCTCTCAGCACAATTAATTTTCAAATACATTATCCATAGAGGATAAGTCAACAAACCAAAGGGAATGTGAAAAGGCAATGTATTGGAGGGAAAATAATCCTAACCGTTGGGCTTCAATACCCAACAATCTCTGATTTGAAGTCCAACGCCTATTCAAAACTTGGAGATACTCCCCCACTTCAACCTTATTGTCATATTTTGATGATATCGAGAGAATTCCTACAAAACTCAAACTTATCTCATGGTACTACCTTTGTCAATGCATCAGCTGGGTTCACTTTCATATCAATTTTTTCCACCTACAGCTTACCCTCTTCAAGCACATGTTGAGTAAAATGATTTTGAATTTCTATATGCTTGATTTTGTTATGAAAGGTGGAATTCTTTGCCAAGTGAATAGCACTATTGCTATCACAAAACTAAGAGAAAACTAATTGCTTACACCACAATTCTCCCAATAACCATTGTAACTATATCATCTCCTTTTCTCCTTCGATGAGAGAAATATAGTCAGCCTTAGTAGAAGAGATTGAAACCACCTATTAGAACCGTGAAACCGAACTAATTGCAGCCCTGTCAAATGTAAACACATAACCTACTATAGACCTCCATTTTTCCAAGTCTCCAGCCATATTGGAGTCAACATAAACTCACAACTATGTATGCTTTCTTCCAAAACACAAAACATGATTTGAAGTACCTTTCAAGTATCGCAATATCCACTATATCGCCTGCTAATGAGATTTACCTGGATTGCTCATAAATCTCCTCACAACTCCCACTACATGAGCAATATTTGGACGAGTACAAACCATGCCATACATGAGACTCCTAATTGTTGATGAATAAGGAACAACCATCATGTTTTCTTGATCTTCTTGAGTTTTTGGACACATTTCAAATGATAAGAGAAATTGATCAACCAATGGAGTACTAGTAGGCTTGGCATTATATTTCTCTTGAGACAATCTGATTTCTCTCTTCTGTCTATGCCTAATTATTTTCATCCCAAGAATCCTCTTTCTTACGCCTAAATCTTTCATACAAAAATGTTGGGCCAAATGTTGCTTCAATTCATGAACTATCCTCATGCTAGTGTCGATAACCAACATGTCATCAACATAAAGTAATAGTAGAACAAACTCACCATTAGCAAGCTTCTTGTAGTAAACACATGGGTTAGATTCGCTATGAGTAAGCTAATTCTTAGTCATGAAGCTATCTAATTTGAGGTACCACTACCTCGAAGCTTGCTTGACCCCATACAAACTTTTCTTCAATCTATAATATAAATGCTCTTAACCCTATTTAATGAATCCTTTAGGCTACTCCATATAAAATTCTTCTTCAATATCTCCACATGAAGAAAACTGATTTTGACATCAAATTTCTCAAGCTCAAGATCCCATATAGCTTCCATGCCCAAGACTAATCAAATGGTTGTCACTTTCACAACTGATGAGAAAATCTCATTAAAATCAATTCCCTTTCTCTGATCAAAGCCTTTCACTACCGATCTAGCCCTATAGCATTTACTACCTCCATCTTCTTTTAACCTATATACCCATTTATTCTTTAATAGTCTTCAATTTAGTGGGAGGGTCACCAAATCCAAAGTTTCATTTTCCATCAAGGAATCCATTTTGTCTTGCATTTCCTCCATCCATTTGACACGATTTGAGTATTTGCAAGCATCTTTATAATTTGTTGACTCTGACTGATGAGAAAGTAATCTCATAATCATCAAATTTAGTTAGAAGCCTCTTCTCTCAGGTAGACCTCCTTAATTGAGGAGATTCTCGCTGCAAATTATTGTCCAAATTTAATCTGTGGAAATGATGTTGGATACCTTCTAAATTAGACTACAAATTTCCCTGTTGTTGCACACTCCCTTGTTCCTTATTATTTTGCATATCAATACTTCCTTGATACCCCTTGTTGACTGGGGCAGCAAACTAAAATTTCTCCTAGCTTCTAGCAAATTATTATCATTTTAAATTGAATCATTCACCATATGTCCCTATATGGGAGCATTATACAGCTAGGAATGAACTTGCAAAGGCAACAATGAACCAATTAAAGTTTGTGTTGAAAAATTGTGTCCCATTTCAAATCGCTTGGGGTATTTAAAGTGTTGATGAGAATTTATATTTGGTGTTGAACCTTCCAGAAGAGGTTGTGATGAAACATTTAAAGGGTGCATTGAAAATTTAAGGGGAGGCGGATGCAATGTTGAAGACTACATAATACTTTTTGAAAATGGTGCATGAGTATAGTGAGGATATGCAGAACTATGGAGAGGTAGCATTGAAAATTTTCTTCCAACGTTACTTCTTTTTGTGCCTTGCTTCAAGTTATTGATTGGTTGTAAAGTCAATTCTAAAGCTTGCATAGGATGAACAAGAGGTTACATAGAGACATAGTGAGGCTGCAATAACTTTTCAAAGGACTATGTTAAAAAATGTAAAGGCTATAAAGTTCCTTGTGTATGCTAGGAGATAATTCCATGTGTTTTTTCCATATTAGTGTCATTTTTAACGATTGATATCAACCTGTATATATTCATTTGATGATGTCCTCTGATTTTACAAATATGGGAAAACTTTCTCATTAAATACCACATTTCAAGTGTAGGTGATTTTTTTGGCAATTGGATCCCAAAGACGAAAGCCAAATTGTTCCTCACCATAACCAATAAATATACACCTTTTCTATCTAGGGTCTATATTTGTTTTCTACTCTTTAGGAACATGAACAAAAGCTTCACAACCAAACATGCATATATGATTATAAGAAATGTGTTTCTCAGGCCATCTTTCTTCAAGAATATCAAAATCCAATCAAGATGAAGGAGCTCAATTGATCAAGTAAATTGTTGTATTACAAGCCTCTACCCAAAATTCTTTCCCCAATCTAGCATTAGAGAGCATATATCAAGCTCTCTCAAGAATCATTCTATTCAACCCTTCAACTACACCATTCTCCTAAGGGGTGAATGGAACTATCTTAATTCTACAAATTCCAATATCTACACAAAAGGTGTCAAAATCCAAGGAACAAAACTCTCCTCCATTATCTATTTTTTAACATTTTATTTTGTGCCCAATCTATTTTTCAACAATGGCTTTAAAAGTTTTAAATTTTGAAAACACTTCAAATTTTCTACACATCACATTTAATCCATACTTTTATGCTACAATCATAAAAAATTAACAAAGTAATTAGCGCCTCCAATAGAGGTTCCCTTTGTTGGACCGAAAACATTTGAGTGCATGAGCTCTAATCGTATAGATTTCTTGTCATGATCGGTTGTCAAGAAGTTGGTTCGTCTTTGTTTTCCATAGAGGCAATGCTCAGACATTTCCAAGTCAACGAATTTCAGACCAGAGCATTGATTCCTCCTTAACATAACTTTAAATCCTTTTCTGCTCATGTTTGAACCTTTTATTCCAAATCTTGGTTCACTGTCCACAACCACCATTGCAACTCCCACTTCGACATGAAAATTTAACACATATAGGTTACCTAGCTTGTTTCATTTTCCAATCACCAGGACACCCTTGGTTACCTTCCAAGTATCTAAAGAGAATTTGGCATTACACCCTTGAGTATAATGCTAACTCACTAATATCAAATTTATTTTCAGCATGGGAACATGTCTTACATCCCTCGAAATAAATTTATTTCCATTTTTCAGTTGTAACATCACATCACCTTTGCCTAATATTTCATATTCTTTATTATCACAAAGAAAACTCTTCCAAACTTACCTTCTTGATAGTTTTGAAAGCCCCCTGGCGTGGAGTAGCATGGAAAGGGGCACCGGAATGAAATACCCACATATCTACAGTTGCATCACTTGCTTATAAGACTAAAACACCATCATCTTTGTCATATTTAGTATTTACCTCATTATCATTTACCTTGTCTTGTGCCTTTTTGTACTACTAGCAATTCCTTTTGGTGTGACCTGGTTTGCCACAAAACCAACAATCACCATTTCTACCCTTGGACTTCGATCTTCTTGCAGATTTTGACCTTCTATTATTATTTTTGCCTCTATCTTGACCCATTCCTCTATTGATAGAACTTACACTAGTCAAGGCATCACTACGGGTTCTTAATTTTTTCTCCTCATGTTTTCAATGAGAAGAGTGGCTACTACATCATCAAATTTTAATTTACTCTTGACAGTTGGGTAGAAGCATGAAGTTAGGTCCATGAAACATGGAAGTTTCTACCAGCCAAAATCCCGAAATCGAGTTCAACAAAATGGGATGCCATTTTTCATAAACGAGATTGCGCTTTTATAAAACAGGATACGAGATCCCATTTTTTAAAATCGAGATTCTATTTTTGAAAGTTTCCATTTTTCAAAAAAATTTAAAATAGGATCACGTTTTGAAAACTTTCCATTTTTGGAAAATTTTAAAAATTGAATCACATTTTGAAAATTTTCCGTTATAGGAATTTTTAAAATGGGATCCCATTTTGAAACTTTCCATTTTTGGAAAAATTCAAAACAGGGATCTTGTTTTGAAAAAATCCATTTTGGAAACTTTCCATGTTTGGCAACTTTTCAAAATGGGATATCATTTGGAAAAAATCCATTTTGAAAAAAATATATTTTTGAAAAAAATTACCATTTTGTAAAAATTACCATTTTTGGAAAAATTACCATTTTTGGAAAAATTTCCATTTTTCAAAAGTTTCCATTTTTTGCGACTTTTCAAAATAGGATCCTATCTCATAGAAGCATGAATTTTTTTTTTTATGAAACGAGATCTCGTTCTAGAACGATATCCCATTTTTGAAAATATGAATTTTTGGTTAGGTATGTGCTTTGTTTTTTGGTTCGAGAAAATGATTAGGGATGCAAACCTAAGTCTTGGACCTAGTTTAATCTACAAGTTGAAGGTTCTGGCAATGTCATAAGAAAATAATGACTTTGGGCATATGTTTGAAGCCTTTTTTGCAGAATTTTTTGACGAAATTAAAACCCATTAAAGAGGAGATAATGTAGATTCCAAATATGCAATTTTTTTTAGAATTGGATTATTTTTTCTATTTTTTATTAATTTTTGATGAAACAAGCCCATAAACTTGAATTATCAAGATTTTTTAGTAGTTTAATAACTTTTTATTAATATATTTCTTTGAAAAATAAATTGTATGAAAGTGTACTTCAGAGAATTCTTTTCAATTTAAAAAATTAAAAAATGATAAGTTTAGGTCATCTTATGTGTGATGTACTTGCCAATTTTTAAAAACACCAAATATGGCCAATAAAAAATTAACCAAAAAAATATTCAATAAAAAATTATAAAAAATATCGAAAGTGTGTTTCAGTGAGTTACAAATATTTTCCCAAAAAGATTTAGAAAAATGATTAAATTTAGGTCAAAATATGGATGACGTACACATGCATGGTATGGTAAAAAAAATTGACTTTACATAGTGGTTTTTAAAAATTCCTATTGAAAATAAATTTGTATCATCTGGGTATTGAAATAAATTACATATTTGGAAACTAGACTCTGAGTGCTACATCTTATGATGAATGACTTCTGTTAAGATTCCATCTCTAAGTGTTTCAAATTTTAAGGTCAAATGTGACACATTCTGAAAATCAGGAAAAACACTTCCACATTTTGGCCAAAAAATGGACTCAACTTCTTGCCAGCACCTAGCCACTGAAGTGTTAACTTCCATCACAACCCCTTCCTAATGTTCAATAAAAAGCATAATAATAAAATTGCTTTAATTTCATCATCTAGATTTATATTCACTGAAATCAATTGGGTGACCAAGGTATTAAATTCATTTAGGTGATTGGACATGATCCCACCTTTCATTTTAAATTATATAACATCTTTGTGATAAAATCCTTGTTTGAAGCTAACACCATCTCATACATGTCTGAAATTTTATCTCATAGCTCTTTTGATGTCTTCTCAGCTAAAACATTCAAGAGAACGTTGCTTGACAGTGAAAGACTGTGGCCCCTGCTTTCTTATCTAGTTTCTCCCACTCTTCTTCAGAAATAGAACCTTTTCCTTTGGCTTTCCCTTCTAGAGCGAGTGAGAGATCTTGCTTTATCAGCAAAGATTCCATCTATACTTTCCATAGCCCAAAACTATACCTAGAAAACTTTTTAATTTTCCATTTATTCGCTTCATCCATAATTCTAGAAATTCTTCACTGATTTCCAAAAATAGCTTCACCATCGAGCTTCTTCACCAAGCTCTAATACCAATTGTTCATAAAATTATTGTAGACAAATGAAAAAGAAATAACATAAATTTATATTAGAATTATGATCACACACTAACACAATGAACACACAGATTTATTGTGGTTCGCCAGAATGGCTACATCCACTTTGAGGAGCAAGGAAAATCCTTTTTTTATCTGTCTTTCAAATAATTTTATAGTAGCATCAAAACATGCTCTTAGCACAATTAATTATCAAATACATTATCCATATAGGATAAGTCATCGAACCAAGGGGAATGTGAAAAGGCGATGTATTAGAGGGAAAATAAGCCTAATCGTTGGGCTTCAATACCCAACAATAATGTATATGCATTGCAAATTACTTGGCGTAGAGTTCAATAAATTTGTGTCACTTATCATGCATTAATCAATTACATAAGGGTGACAAAGCTTCTCGAATTAAACGCAAATAGTTTTTTAACATTTAAAATCATCTATGACAATTTCTTTAAAAAATAAGAAGCTACTTCTTTATTATTGCCTAATTATAGTATATTTTATCATTTTTTCTACTGATAAGACACTACTTTCTTTTCAATTTTAAAAGGCCATATTTTTGTAATTTTAATAACCCCTATTATTATTCTAAAGCCTGCCTAGGTAGCATTGAAAATTCTCTTCCAACATTACTTCCTTTTGTGCCTTGCATCAAGTTAATGATTGTTTGTAAAGACAATTCTAAAAGTTGCATAGGATGAACAAGAGGTTGCATAGAGACATAGTGAGGCTGCAGTAACTTTTCAAAGGACTATGTTAAAAAATGCAAAGGCTATGAAGTTCCTTGTGCATGCTGGGAGATAATTCCATGTGTTTTGTCCATATTAGTGCCATTTTCAAAGATTGATATCAACCTGTACATATTCATTTGATGATGTCCTTTGATTTTGTATATACAGGAAAACTCTCATTAAATACCATATTTCTACTGTAGGTAAATTTTTTTGGCAATTGGATTCCAAAGATGAAAGCCAAATTGTTCCTCACCATAACCAATAAATAGACACCTTTTCTATCTTGGGTCTAGCTTTATTTGTTGCTCTTTAGGAACATGAGCAAAAGCTTCACAACCAAACATGCATATATGATTGTAAGAAATGTGTTTCCTGAGCCATCTCTCTTTTGGAATATTAAAATCCAATCAAGATGAAGGAGCTCGATTGATCAAATAAATTGTTGTATTACAAGCCTCAGCCCAAAATTATTTCCCAATCCAACATTAAAGAGCATACATCAAGCTCTCTCAAGAATCATTCTATTCAACCTCTCAACTACACCATTCTCCTAAGGGGTCAAAGGAACTATCTTAATTCTATGAATTCCATTATCTACACAAAAGGTGTCAAATTTTGAGGAACAAAACTCTCCCCCATTATCTATATTTAAATATTTTCTTTTATGCCCAATCTGATTTTCAACAATGGCTTTAAAAGTTTTAAATTTTGAAAACACTTTAAATTTTCTACTCATCATGTAAATCCATACTTTTATAGTACAAACATCAAAAAAAGTAACAAAGTAATTAGCGCTTCCAATAGAGGTTACCTTTGTTGGACCAAAAAAATTTGAGTGCACGAGCACTAATTATGTAGATTTCTTGTCATGATCAGTTGTCAAGAAGTTGGTTCATCTTTGTTTGCCATAAAGGAAATACTTAGACATTTCCATGTCAATGGATTTTAGACGAGGGAGTTGATTCCTCCTTAACATAACTTTAAATCCTTTTTTTGCTCATGTTTAAACCTTTTATGCCAAATCTCGATATTGTTGTCCACATCTGCAATTGCAACTCCCACTTCGACATGAAAATCTAACACATATAGGTTACCTAACTTGTTTCCTTTTGCAATCACCAGGACACCCTTGGTTACCTACCAAGTATCTAAAGAGAATTTGGCATTACACCCTTGAGTATAATGTTGGCTCACTGATATCAAATTTCTTTTCAGTGTGGGAACATGTCTTACATTCCTCAAAATAAATTTATTTCCATTTTTCATTTGTAACATCACAATACCTTTGCCTACTATTTCACATTCTTTATTATCGCCAAGAAAAACTCTTCCAAACTTACCTTCTTGATAGTTTGTGAAAGCCCCCTGGCATGGAGCAGCATGGAAAGAGGCACTATAATCAAATACCCATGAATCTACAGTAGCATCACTTGCTTATAAGACTAAAACACCATCATCTTTGTCATATTTAGTGTTTACCTCTTTATCATTTACCTTCTCTTGTGCCTTTTTGTACTCCTAGCAATTATTTTTGGTGTGACCCAATTTGCCACAAAACCAATAATCACCATTTCTACCCTTGGACTTCGATCTTCTTGCATATTTGGACCTTCTATTATTATTCTTGCCTCTATCTTGACCCCTTCCTCTATTGATAGAACTTACAGTAGTGAAGGCATCACCGACTGTTCTTAATTTTTCCTCCTCATGCATTCACTGAGAAGAGTGGTTGCTACGTCATCAAATTTTAATTTACTCTTGACAACCAGGTACATGCATGAAGTTGAGTTCATGAAACATGGAAGTTTTTGCCAACGAAAATCCTGAAATCGGGTTCAACAAAATGGGATCCCCTTTTTTCATAAACGGGATCTCGTTTTTTAAAATCAAGATCCCATTTTGAAAACATTCCATTTTTGGAAAAAATTTAAAACAAGATCCTATTTTGAAAACCTTCTATTTTTGGAAAAATTTAAAACAGATCCGTTTTGAAAATATTCTATTTTTGAAACTTTCCATGTTTGACAACTTTTCAAAATGGGATCTAGTTTTGGAAAAATTTCCATTTTTGAAAAAACTTCCAATTTTGAAAAGTTTCTATTTTTGAAAATTTTCCATTTATGAAAATTTTCCATTTTTTGTAACTTTTCAAAATAGGATCCTATTTCGTAGAAACATGAAAAAAAAAAAATTATGAAACGAGATCTCATTTTAGAACGAGATTCCATTTTTTAAGTTATGAATTTTTGGTCAGGTATGTGCATTGTTTTTTTGTACGAGAAAATGATTGGGGATGCGAACCTAAGTCTTGGACCTAGTTTAACCTACAAGTTGAAGGTCCTGGCAATGTCATAAGAAAATAATGACTTTGGGCATATGTCTGAAGACTTTTTTGCAAAAAATTTTGACGAAATTAAAACCCATTAAAGAGGAGACAATGTAGATTCCAAATATGTATTTTTTTTTACAATTGGATTATTTTTTCTATTTTTTATTAATTTTTGATGAAACAAGCCCATAAACTTGAATTATCAAGATTTTTTAGTATTTTAATAACTTTTTATTAATATATTTTTTTGAAAAAGAAATTGTATGAAAGTGTACTTTAGACAATTCTTTTCAATTTAAAATATCAAAAAATGATAAGTTTAGGTCATCTTATGTGTGACGTACATGACAATTTTTCAAAACACCAAAGATGGCCAATAAAATATTAACCAAAAAATAATTCAATAAAAAAATAGAAAGCATGCTTCAGTGAGTTACAAATTTTTTCACAAAAAGATTTAGAAAAATATGATTAAACTTAGGTCAAAATATGGATGACGTACACATGCATGGTATGCTAAAAAGAAGTGACTTTTAAACAATGGTTTCTAAAAATGCCTATTGAAAATAAATTTGTATCATCTGGGTACTAAAATAAATTACATATTTAGAAACTAGACTCTGAGTGCAATATATTATGATTAGTGACTTTTGTTAAGATTCCATCTCTAAGTGTTTCAAATTTTAAGGTCAAATGTGAAAAATTCTCAAAATTAGGTAAAAAACTTCCTCTTTTTGGCCAAAAAATGGACTCAACTTCTTGCCAGCACCCAACCACTAAAGTGTTAACTGCCATCAGAACCCCTTCCTAGTGTTCAGTAAAAAGCATAATAATCAAATTGCTTTAATTTTAGCATCCAAATTTATATCCACTAAAATCAATTGGGTGACCAAGGTATTAAATTCATTTAGGTGATTGGACATGATCCCACCTTTCATTTTTAAATTATATAACATCTTCATGATAAAATCTTTGTTTGAAGCTAACACCATCTCGTACATGTCTGAAAGTTTTTCCCATAGCTCTTTTGATGTCTTCTTAGCTAAAATGTTGAAGAAAACGTTGCTTGATAGTGAAAGAAAGAAAGATTGTGGCCCTTGCTTTCTTATCTAATTTCTCCCACTCTTCTTTAGAAATAGAACCCTTTTCCTTTAGCTTTCCCTTCTAAAGTGAGTGAGAGGTCCTGCTTAATCAACAAAGATTCCATCTGTACTTTCCATAGCCCAAAATTCAACCTAGAATTTTTTTTAATTTTCCATTTATCTGCTTCATCCATAATTCTAGAAATTCTTCACCGATTTCCAAAAAATAGTTTCACAACCAAGCTTCTTCATCAAGCTTCTTCACCAAGCTCTAATACCAGTTGTTCATAAAATTGTTGCAGACAAATGAAAAAGAAATAGCAGAAATTTAAATCAGAATTATGATCATACTCTAACACAATGAATACACAGATTTAGTGGTTCATCAGAATGGCTACATCCACTTTGAGGAGTAGGGAAAATCCTTTTTTATCTTTGTCTTTCAGATACATTTATAGTAGCATCAAAACATGCTCTCAGCATAATTAGTTATCAAATGCATTATCCATATAGGATAAGTCATTGAACCAAAGGAAATGTGAAAAGGAAATTTATTAGAGGGAAAAGAAGCCTAACCATTGGGCTTCAATACCCAACAATAATGTATATGAATTCCAAATTGTTTGACATAGAATTCAATAAATTTGTGTCACTTATCATGCATTAATCAATTACATAAGGGTGACAAAGCTTCTTGAATTAAACACAAATAGCTTTTTAGCATTTAAAATCATATATGACAATTTTTTTTAAAGACAAGAAGCTACTTCTTTATTACTGACTAATTATAGTATATTTTATCATTTTTTCTATTGATAAGACACTACTTTCTTTTCAATTTTAAAAGGCCATATTTTTGTAATTTTAATAACCCCTAGTATTATTCTAAAGCCTGCATAGGTAACATTGAAAATTCTCTTCCAACATTACTTCTTTTTGTGCCTTGCATGAAGTTATTGATTGGTTGTAAACACAATTCTAGACCCTGCATAGGATGAACAAGAGGTTCAATAAAGACATAGTGAGGCTGCAGTAACTTTTCAAAGGACTGTGTTAAAAAATGCAAAGGCTATGAAGTGCCTTGTGTATGTTGGGAGATAATTCCATGTGTTTTTCTATATTATTGCCATTTTCAAGGATTGATATCAACCTGTATATATTCATTTCATGATGTCCCCTAATTTTTTAGATACGAGAAAACTTTCTCATTAAGTAGGTCACTTTTCGAGTGCGAGTAATTGTTTGGCAATTGGATCCCAAAGACGGAAGACAAATTGTTCCTCACCATATTCAATAAATATACACCTTTTCTATCTAGGGTCTAGCTTTGTTTATTTCTCTTTAGGACATGAGCCAAAGCTTCACAACCAAAAATGCATATATGATTGTAAGAAATGTGTTTCCTGAGCCATCTCTCTTCTAAAATATCAAAATCCAATTGAGATGAAGGAGCTCAATTGATGAAGTAAACTATCGTATTATAAGCCTCTACCCAAAATTCTTTCCCCAATCCAACATTAGAGAGCATACGTCAAGCTCTCTCAAGAATCATTCTATTCAACCTCTCAACTACACCATTCTCCTAAGGGGTGGAAGGAATTATCTTAATTCTACAAATTCCATTATCTACACAAAAGGTGTCAAATTCTGAGGAACAAAACTCTCCACCATTGTCTATTTTTAAGCATTTTATTTTGTGTTGAATATGATTTTCAACAATGGCTTTAAAAGTTTTAAATTTTGAAAACACTTCATATTTTCTACTCATCATGTAAATCCATACTTTTATAGTACAAAAATAAAATAAAAAGTAACAAAGTAGTTAGTGCCTCCAATAGAGGTTACCTTTGTTGGATTGAAAACATCTGAGTGCATGAGCTCTAATTGTGTAGATTTCTTGTCATGATCAGTTGTCAAGAAGTTGGTTCATCTTTGTTTGCCATAGAGGAAATGATCACACATTTCCAAGTCAACATATTTCAAACCAGGGAGTTGATTCCTCCTTAACATAACTTTAAAAAAAAAATTGCTCATGTTTAAACCTTTTATGCCAAATCTCGGTATCAATGTCCATAATCACCATTGCAGCTCCCACTTCAACATGACAATCTAACACATATAGGTTACCTAACTTGTTTCCTTTTGTAATCACTAGTACACCCTTGGTTACCTTCCAAGTATCTAAAGAGAATTTGGCATTGCACCCTTGACTATAAAGTTGCTCACTAGTATCTAATTTCTTTTCAACTTGGGAACATGTCTTACATCCCTCAAAATCAATTTATTTCCATTTTTTAGTTGTATCAACACATCACTTTTTCCTACTATTTCACAGTCTTTATTATCACCAAGAGAAACTCTTCCAAATCTACCTTCTTGATAGTTTGTGAAAGCCCCCTGGCATGGAGTAGCATGGAAAGAGGCACCAAAATGAAATACCCACAAATGTGCAGTAGCATCAATTGCTTATAAGACTAAAACACCATCATCTTTGTCATATTTAGTGTTTACCACATTATCATTTACCTTGTCTTGTGCATTTTTGTACTAATAGTAATTCTTTTTGGTGTGACCCAATTTGCGACAAAACCAACAATCACCATTTCTACCCTTATACTTTGATCTTCTTGTAGACTTGGACCTTCTATTATTATTTATGCCTCTGTCTTGACCCCTTCCTCTATGGATAGAACTTACAACAGTCAAGCCATCACTAAGGGTTCTTAATTTTTTCTCCTCATGTCTTCACTCAGAAGAGTGGCTGCTATGTCAACAAATTTTAATTTACTCTTGACTGTCGGGTAGATGCATGAAGTTAAGTTCATGAAACATGGAAGTTTTTGTCAACCAAAATCCTTAAATTGGGTTCTACAAAATGGGATCTTGTTTTTTCATAAACGGGATCCCGATTTTAAAAAACAAGATCAATTTTAAAAAAGGGGATACGCGATCACATTTTTTAAAATCAAGATCCCATTTTGGAAACTTTCCATTTTTGGGAATTTTTTAAAACAGGATCCCATTTTGAAAACTTTACATTATTAGACAATTTTAAAAATGGGACCCCATTTTGAAAACATTCCATTTTTGGAAACTTACCATTTTTGGCAACTTGTCAAAATGGGATGTAGTTTTGGGAAATTTTCCATTTTTGAAAAAAAATCCATTTTTGAAAAATTTCCATTTTGACAAACTTTCCTTTTTGGAAAATTTCCATTTTAGAAATTTTCCATTTTGGAAAATTTCTATTTTTGAAAATTTTCCATTTGAAAATTTTCCATTTTGAAAAGTTTCCATTTTTTGCAACTTTTCAAAATAGGATCCTCTTTCGTAGAACCATGAAAAAATATTTTTTTATGAAACGAGATCTCGTTTTTGAACTAGATCCCGTTTTTAAAATCTAAATTTTTGGTTAGGTATGTGCTTTGATTTTTGGTTTGAGAAAATGTTTGGGGAGTCAAACCTAAGGCTTGGACCTAATTTGACCTACAAGTTGAAGGTCCTAGCAATGTCAAGAAAATAGTGACTATGGGCATATGTCTAAAGACATTTTTGTAGAATTTTTTGACAAAATTAAAACCCATTATAGATGAGACAATGTAGATTCCAAATATGTAATTTTTTTTACAATTGGATTATTTTTTCTAATTTTCAATTAATTTCTGATGAAACAAGCCCATAAACTTGAATTACTAAGATTTTTTAGTATTTTAATAACTTTTAATAAATATATTTTTTTGAAAAATAAATTGTACGAAAGTGTACTTTAGACAATTCTTTTCAATTTAAAAAATCAAAAAATGATAATTTTAGGACATCTTATGTGTGACATACATGACAATTTTTCAAATCACCAAATATGGCCAATAAAAAATTAACCAAAAAATATTCAATTATAAATTATAAAAAATATGGAAAGCATGTTTCAGTGAGTTACAAATCTTTTCCCAAAAAGATTTAGAAAAATATGATTAAATTTAGGTCAAAATATGAATGGCGTACACATGCATGGTATGGTAAAAAAAAGTGACTTTTAAACAGTGGTGTTTAAAAAATTCCTATTGAAAATAAATTCGTATCATCTGGGTATTGAAATAAATTACATATTTGGAAACTAGACTCTGATTGCTACATCTTATGATTAGTGACTTTTGTTAATATTCCATCTCTAAGTGTTTCAAATTTTAAGGTCAAATATGACATTCTGAAAATCAGGGAAAACACTTCCACTTTTTGGCCAAAAAATGGACTCAACTTCTTACTAGCACCCAGCCACTAAATTGTTAACTACTATCACAACCCCTTCCTAGTGTTCAATAAAAATCATAATAATAAAATTGCTTTAATTTCGTCATCCAGATTTATATCCACTAAAATAAAGTGGGTGAGCAATGTGTTAAATTCATTTAGGTGATTGGACATTATCCCACCTTCTTTCATATTTAAATTATATAACATCTTCATGATAAAATCCTTGTTTGAAGTTGACACCATCTCGTACATGTATGAAAGTTTATTCCATAGCTCTTTTGATGTCTTCTCAGCTAAAACATTAAAGTGAACATTGCTTCACAGTGAAAGAAAGAAAGATAGTGGCCCTTGCTTTCTTATCTAGTTTATCCCACTCTTCTTCAGAAATAGAACCTTTTCTTTTGGCTTTCACTTCTAGAGCGAGTGAGAGATCTTGCTTAATCAGCAAACATTCCATTTGTACTTTCCATAGACCAAACTTCTACCTAGAAATTTTTTAATTTTCCATTTATCCACTTCATCCATAATTCTAGAAATTCTTCACTGATTTCCAAAAATAGCTTCACCACCGAGCTTCTTCACCAAGCTCTAATACCAATTGTTCATAAAATTGTTGTAGACAAACAAAAAAGAAATAGAAAAAACTTAAATCAAAATTATGATCACACACTAACACAATAAATTCACATATTTATAGTGGTTCGCCAGAATGGCTACATCCACTTTGAGGAGCAGGGAAAATCCTTTTATTATCTGTCTTTCAAATACATTTACAGTAGCATCAAAACATGCTCTCAGCACAATTAATTATCAAATACATTATCCATATAGGATAAGTCATTGAATGAAAGGGAGTGTGAAAAGGAAATGTATTAGAGGAAAAAGAAGCCTATCTGTTGGGCTTCAATACCCAACAATAATGTATATGCATTCCAAATTGTTTGACATAGAGTTCAATAATTTTGTGTCACTTATCATGCATTACTCAATTGCACAAGGGTGACAAATCTTCTCAAATTAAACACAAATAGTTTTTTAACATTTAAAATCATATATGATTTTTTTTTAAAAATAAGAAGTTACTTCTTTATTATTGAAGCACCTATCAAAATCTGCAAAAACTCTAAAACCTCAAACATGGGTTAGTTGCATACAAATTCATCAAATCCTCCTATGAAATAACATCTTATGCTTCAAAATGCAACAAATGACAAAAGAGATCAAAAAGACATTACTAAAGCATAACAACTACCTATTCCATATTGGATTGGTGTCAAATGTGCCAATGACCCTTTCCCAATCCTTGCTAAAACTCAAATGATGAAATGCATGGTGAAGAGCAAAATTTGTTCTCAATTTAAGAGAGTAACTTTGCATGAGAGTGTAGATGATTTGATGAAGAACCAACCCTCTACTTATAGATTCTCAAGTTGAAATAATGCTCATAAGAGAGAAATGTGGGATAAAGATTGGACTAATGAGATGAGGCCACTTGTCACATTATGATAGGTTAAGGAATGTGCAAGTTTTGGACAATGTGCCCAAGAGAGAGAGATTAAAATTTGAATTTGTGAATTAAATGTTGAGAGGGGGACATGAAAGAGACAATTTTATGCAATGTTGGAAGAGACAAGTCAACTTGTCCTCATATTCAAACTTGAGGGAATATTCCATTTTTATGCCAAGTTGAAATAAAATGATGAATTTATAAATGAATTAAAATGATTTATTGGTGCAAGTGGGAAAAGCTAGAGGATGTGATGGGTGGTTAGATTAGGTTAATCAAGATTAGATTAGATTAGATTAGATGATGTTTAGGTGATTTTGACTTATTTGACCTGAATATTTTGATTTATTTAAATAAAAAATGAATGGAATATGCATTTGGATTTCAATTAAATAAAGTTTGGTTTATTTAATTAAAGGGATGATGCAAGATAAAGGTGGATTAGTTTGCATGAGATGAAATTAGAAGATGGTTTATGAAAGATGAAATGTTATGGTTTGATTAAAATTGATTTATTTAATCAAATGAAGTAATGATAGGCCTAAATCAAATAAAGTTAATTTATTTAATTTAAATGGATGATGAACTTGATTTTCCTAATGAATGGATTTAATGAACTTGATTAATTTTATGAGTGGATGAATGTGAACTTGGTTTACTTGATGAATGGACCTAATTAAATGCATGATGCTAGTTTTGTATGTCTACATTTTTTCCCTCTTTGAAGCAATGTACTTGCTGCATTGTTTCAAAGAATAAACTTGCTGTGATCAAAATTGAAATTTTTTTTAATTTTTCAGATGCCCCAGTGGAAAGAAATACACTGGTACATTGCCCCCTCGAGAGATCGATCGAAAAGATTCAATTAGAGGGTCGATCTCGTGATAAATAGGTTCAATATGGATGGTTATGGATGATGATGAAAATGAGATGATTTTAAGATGCTTGGAATAACAAATCTATATTATCTTAAACAACTTAAATGATGATATGATGTGAGATGGATGAGATTGATGATGTGATATGATGTGATTATGCAAATGCATGATTAATGAGATGCTTAGATTAATAGATCTATATTATGATGATGAAAAATGCATGTGAGATGATATACATAATACTGATGGTTTATTGATGTAGGATGGATGCACTGGTGATGATGATTAACTATTCATGACATGATGTTAGTGTAGAAAAGAAGACATTATATGATGACAAGAGAATCCAAAAAGCTAACTTTATGAGAGATGATGATGAGAAATGATGAGGATAGATGGATTATTTGCTTATCAAGGATTGGAATTTTAAAAGGGTCACTTACCTTATGTTTGATAACATGCATAAGCACGATGCATCAAGGTATAAAGGACCAGGATGGTGTTGTACTTAGTATGATGGACTTTGACTCAACAGATAGATAGGAGTATTCTTGTTCACACCTGACATACGGAAACCTTGCTAGGATGCACTTTAGAAGTTTCAAACATCTCATACCAAAACATGGAAAGGTATAACCAATCAATGCAATAGTCAACAAGTTGTCCAAAACATCATCTATACATATCTAACAAAGCAAGTATTCGCCAAGTTATTTTACAAGAATGTCCAACAAGCACAACAGAAAAAAGGATAATGATTGTTGCCCCATTCATATCTCTCTAAATCCTTCGTTCGGATATCATTGAGAGGTCCTTCGACTGAGTGCAATAAGATAAGTCAAAAGACAAAGATAAAGAACACAAACAAGCCAATGTTCTTCAATACCGCTAACCAAAAGGGAATCTGTTTTAAGGATAAGAACTGAAACTATTGCCAAAAGATAATTCCCATTGTAGGAAGGATACATCCTAGGACATGTTAGTGGATGGCGACACATCATTTCGTTTAACCAAAGTGCTCTTTCTGATAAATAATGCCCCTTGTAGGAAGGATTCATCCTAGGTCATGGTGTTATTAGATGATTGATATGGAACTGATTGGATGATGAACTATCGACACAAAGAGTTGACCAACTTGTTTACATACTGTCTTAGACTTGAGACTTCACGCTTTTGAGTTTTACTTTTAAGCTACTAGACTTGTTTATTAACTGTTTCACCAAAGGTTGAGGATGTCGATTGGTTTATTATGGATGATGTTATTACAGGTGCAAGTGAGATGAGGTGGATGGATTTTTTCAAATATTTGGATGTTTTTGATGTTTTGAGGCTATTTTTGGTATTTTTCAAGATTTTTCAAATGTTTTGATTTTTTATTTTTTGAATGTTTTGGGGTTTTTATGAAATTTTGACAAAGAGACTAACGTAAAGACCTATCTTAGGGGCCTGGGTATGTGCAGGATCATCATGGAAAAAATAGGCCCTTAAGTGGCAAAAAATTTAGAAAAATCAGAGTTAGGCAATTTGACGTAAAAATTTGAATAACTTATCTATATTATTTCAAAAATATGTAAGAATAGAATCTATAGCAAATTGAATGTAGTTTCTAAACTGTTAGTACGGTTTTGCAATAAATAAAATCTATTTGTGAAATTTTTGAAATTTCAATGCAAGTAGGTACTCAAATTTCGTGGAAAATCAAGTAGGTGTCCGGTTCAATTCACCCTAACCATAATAATTCTAATGATACTACTTTTTATAAGATTTTATATATAAGTAGAGGACTCATGTTCCGATGATGCATATTTTTTTTGTAATTTTTTCCAAGTAAATAATTAATTATGAATTTTCTGTCATAAACTTTTAAAAAATATAAAACTCGTATGTCTGACCACCTTAACTTGGTCAAACTTCATGAAATTCAATTTTTTTTTAATCCTATAGTATGTGAAGCATAGAATGTGACGCATGTTTTGGATTCAAAAATATGATACCGCTTGAAAGTTATAGATGTTTTCAATTAGCTCATCGAACAAGACTTTAGTCGTAATTCTAATAGAAAATGAATAATAATTATTTATTAAATTCAAATTAAAGAATAATTTATATTGGTGGAAAGTCGAGAAATCTCAAAACCCCTTCGCTTCATCACTTTGGGTAAAGTCACCACATACCCTACAAATACCCATAATATTGCCACTTTTGGCCCATCATGATCCCCGCATACCGCTTTGGGGTCGATCAATGCATTGAAGCTCCCTTTGCCTGTGTTATACACCTAGACCACGTAGTTCAACTGATGACTTGACCGATTTACAGATGATGATATACATGATGAGATGTCAGTTTATTATGATGAACTCCTAAAGGACTGACCTAAGTGTCTCTGGGGATGATCAAATATCAACCTTGCCTGCCATTCAAGCCTTCCTACAATGTAGTTCGACAAGACAACTTTTTTTCTGGGAACTTTTGGACTAGCTTTTGACCTGCTTTTTGGTTTTTTTAATATGTTTTGATGATTTTACTTCTCGATTTTCTAATGTTTTGATTTTGATATTTTTGATGTTTTTGGATTTTCTGATTTTCATTTTTTGATTTTGATATGTTTTGATGTTTTTGGATTTTCTAATTTTTTGATGTTTTTGGATTTTTTGATATTTTTTATGTTTTTGGATTTTCTGATTTTGTGATGTTTTTTGGATTTTTTGATATTTAGGACTTTAAGAATATACACAAATCTGATACAATGAGAACATGCCCCCAGTGTGATGCAATAGACTACTCCGATAAAGGCAGGACAAACTGACCTTGAGGATGGGCCGAGTAGTACTAGGAGGGATCATGATACGAAAACAGGACCAAGCTATAGTGCAGATGCGAGTGGATGAGTGATGGATGGAGATCTGGATGCTATGGATGATGGAAGAGAAATGGATGGATGATGTAGAACAAGTCGTAAAGATCCTGGTGGATGGGAAGTGCTTATTACGCAAGGTGCTTGTTTGCCAGGTTTTCACCAAGGTATTTGTCCAAAGTGCCACTGAAGTGGTTTTCACTAGAGGACGATTTTTCTCTTTACTATTTTTGATCCTTTTTCTGATTTTATTTCTTTTGGATTTTCTACTCTTTTTTTTTTTTTTTGTCACCAAGGCACATTTTTGCCGAGTTTTTTCGAAGTAACCATTTTTTCAAAAAAATCTGATTTTTTGGATTTTTTGGTTCTATACCTTGAAAGATTTAGGCATAAAACGTTTTTAGATGAGAGCTATTCATGGGCTCTTGCAGAGGTTCCCCTTCAAGTGTTGATAACTAATATGCCCCTGATTTGTAACTTGTTGTGATGACGAATGGTCCCATCCAATTGGGTTCAAATTTTCCTTTGCTGCTTGGGTTTGGGACATTCTTCTGATTTTGTTTTAAGACCAGTTCTCTGAATTGGAACATCCTACTTCTGATTTTCTTATTGTAGCTCCTTTTGAGTCTATTTTGATAGAATTGCAAATTATTCAAAGCATATATATGTCGCTCATCCAACAGCTCCAGCTCATTCAATCTTGTTACTCGGTACTCTTCATCTATGATGAGGTTTTGTAGTAATATCCTAAGTGATGGGAGCTCGATCTCAATGGGGAGTACTGCTTCTAATCTGTAGACCAGGGAGAAGGGGGTGGTGTCAGTGGGTGTGCGGATACTAGTTCGATAGGCCCAAAGGGTGGGATTAAGCTGTAAATAACAGTCACAACCTGCGTCATTAACTGTTTTCTTGAGGATTTTCAAAATGCTTTTGTTTGTAGCTTCTTCTTGGCCATTTCCTTGGGGATAGTATGGGGTGGAGAAGCGATATTGGATTTTGAATTTCTCACATAAGTCATGGACCTCCTAATTTTTGAATGGTGTCCCATTATCTGAGATAATGGCTTGTGGAACACCATTGCGGCAAATGAGATAGTTCAGGATGAACTTTGAAATCTACTTCCCAGTTATGTACATCATGGGTATGGCTTCCACCCACTTATTAAAGTACTATGTTGCGGTTATGATGAATTTTTGGCCATTAGATGAGGTGGATGTGATTTTGCTAATGAGATCTAGTCCCCACTGTAAGAAGGGCCATGGTGTGACGATAGGATGAAGCTCTTGAGCTGGAGCATGGATGAGGTCCCCATGTTGCTGACATTGTAGACACCTTCTGGCATAGTCATGTGCCTCTCTTTCCATTGTGGGCCAATAATACCCCATCCTCAATAGTTTCTTAGCTATGGTCATTCCACTCGAGTGTGAACTATAGATACCGTTGTGTACTTCAGTTAGAGCGGTTAATGCCTCTGCAGCATTTAGGCAACGTAGTAGGGGTCCTTCTATGCTCCTATGATATAGGGTATCTCTTAGGAGGATAAATCTGGATGCATTTTTGACAAAGGTTCATTTTAGGTTTGATGGTAAGTCGGCGGGTATGACTCCTATTCAAAGGTATGTATAAATTTCGTGGTACCAAGGATCACCAGTACTAGCAATTTCACACATGAATTTTGATTCTGGTACCTTGAATGCGGGAATGAGAAGTTGTTCTATTAGGAATTCACATTTTGGAACATTTTTGGGGATGTCTAGTAGGAACCCAATTGTTGCCATGGTGTCTACTACTCTATTGTTGGCTCTAGGTATCTGCTCAAATGTAATTTCGATGAAGGATTCTTTGAGAGTCTCCACCAATTTCTTGTATGGAGTGAGCTTGTCATCCTTGGTCCGGTATTCATCATTCACTTGATTTATGATCAATTGGGAGTCTCTATACACTTTGAGAGCCATGATGTTCCACTGCACTGCTATTCTAAGACCTATGGTCAAAGCCTCGTATTCCACAATGTTATTGGTGTAAGGAAATGCCAGTTTGTAGGACCTTGGTATGCAATTCCCTTGTGGTGTGATAAAGAAAACACCAGCTTTTGATCCATGTTGTGTGTATGAGCCATTGAAGTATAGTTTCCAGTGGTTAGCTACATTGAGATTGAAAATGGATTCATCTGGAAACTCTGAGACAACAGACTTCTCAGAATAGATTGGTGCTTCTGCCAATTGGTCTGTGATGACTTGGCCCTTGATTGCTTTCCTCTCCACATATTCGATGTCATATTCTGATAATATCATCACCCATTTTTCCATTCTTCCTATGAGCATTGCCTTTGATAGTAGATACTTGAGAGGGTCAATTTTGGCAATGAGTTTTATTTTATGTGCCAACATGTAATGTCTGAATTTTTGTGATGCAAACACTACTACGAGGCATGCTTTCTCAATGAATGAATAGTTTAGCTCATGACCAACCATTGTACTATTGATGTAATAGATAGCCCTTTCTGTTCCATTTTCGTCATGCTGAGCTAGAAGAGCTCTGAGGGTTGCTGCTATTGCGAACATGTATAAGATCAATGGTTTCTTTTGGATGGGTGGCATTAAGACTGGTGGTGTTAGTAGATATTCTTTGATTTTTTTGAATGCCTCTTCACACTCGGTATCCCATTTGTATGCTACTCCCTTGTGGAGTAGGTGAGAATATGGGTTATGTTTGTTCACCAGGTGTGCTATGAATCTTCTAATGGATTGGAGCCTACCTTGGAGACCTCTCATTTGCTTTAATTTTTTTGGTTCCTCCATCTCAAGGATTTTGTTTACCTTTGCTGGATCTACCTCGATACCCCTCATTGACACTATATATCCTAGGAGCTTTCTTGATTGTACGCTAAAGATGCACTTCTTTGGGTTTAGTCTAACCTTGTACTCCTCCAATTTGTCAAAGATGGCACTTAGGGTTGCTATGTGATCTTTTCTCTTTCTAGACTTAGCTAGAATGTCGTCAACATAGTCTTCAACCATCTTATGGATCATGTCATGGAATATCAATGTCATGGCCCTTTGGTATGTTGCTCCTGCATTCTTTAAGCTGAATGGCATCATATTCCAACAATATGTCCCCCATGGACAAGTGAAAGTTGTTTTATGTTGGTCCTCTTTAGCTATCATGATCTGATTGTACCCTGAGAATCTGTCCATTAGTGACAACATCTCATGTCCCACTGTCATGCCTACTATTATGTTGATTTTGGGAAGCGAGAAGTCATCTTTTGGACATGCCTTGTTCAAATCTCTTAAGTCTGTGCAGATTCTTATATTTCCATCGGGTTTTGAAATAGGTACCAAGTTTGATACCCATTCTAGATAATCTATTGGTCAGATGAATCCTACATCTAATAGCTTTTTTAGCTCCATTTTGACTAGTAGGGTGATTTGAGGGTGCATTTTTCAAAGATTTTGTTTGAAAGGCTTTGCTTCTAGATACACTGCTACGTGGTGAACCACAGTCTTTGGATCAAGTCCTGGCATGTCAGCATAACTCCATGTGAATTTTATCTATCGTTCCCTTAGGAATGCTGCTAGGAGCTCTTGCTCTTCTGATAGTAGTGATTCCGCATAGAATGTGATATGTGGGGTCTCCTCTATTCCTAGGTTGACCGGATTGCATTTTTCTGCCAAGACTGCTGACTTTTCCTGATGAATAGCTCTTAAAGGAAGATTGAATCCCCCATCCTCGGGTGCCTCTGAGAGGTTTTCACCATTGGATGTGTCCTTTCTTTTTACTTTTTTCTTGTTAGAGAGTGCTAGAGTGTGGTTTTCACTCAAGGACTTGGATATTATTCTTAATTTCTCACTTTTTCAACTGAAGGATTCAATTGTTTCCCCATAATAGGCATGTGTGTCCAACCATTATAAACCCTGCTTTGTGATCCCCATCTGGAATGTTATCTCGCAATCCCATGAATTCTGAGAGTGCCTCATCATTTTTGAATGTATCAAGAACTGGTGGTCCTCGTTGGTCATAGTCGATGATTTGGGGATATACTAGGCAAATCTCATGATTTTGGTGGTCTATTTTAAAAGATAGGGTGCTAATCATGCAAAGAGTGGTATCCTCAAATAGCCTAGGTAAGTTAGTTAGGTGATCCTCATCATCGCTACTACTACAGACATCGGTTATATCAAATGTAAAGCTATCTATGACTCTACCTGTAGACACTGGTAAGCATAGTTTTGATGGGGTTGGCTGAGGAGGATTATTAATTGTTCTAACTGGAGGACTTTGGCCTCGTATGGTTATACTCAGAGGGGTACATCCAAGGCCAAGATTTTTTATTGGTCGCATCTCTAGCATGATAGGTATTATAAGCCCATTGTCATTTTGTCCAAGTCTTTTATTTCTGTCATAGCCCGTTGTGAGCATCATTTGTAAACCCTTGCTTTTGTCATCCATTGGTAAGTCCGCTACTAGTCTTTCATCTCAATATAGCATGTGAGATGGATCCGCCTCAATAACTTCTCGTCCCAGATCTCCCCAACTTGTGAAGGTGGGATAGTTTTCAAGAGATGTTTGGGATGTGGAGGCTTCATTTATTTATGGTCGTCCCCATGATCTAGGAGATTGTGGTAACTCTCCTACCACAAAAGCATTATTAGGGAGCTTGTAGTTTCCACAACCATTATCTTGGATGATAAGCTTGATGTCAGAGATGGTGGGGATGGCGGGAGTGGCGGGTGTCTATGTCATAGAAGTGTATGCGAAAGTCACGGGATCAATGTATGGTGTGGATGGGCCCTCATCATTTTTTGGTACTTGGGGGATTTTGGAATACTTTTCTTTGAGGCTTTTGTAGTAGGAGAAGGGTTCAGGATCTTCGTGGATGGTAACTTCTTGTCCCTCATGTGTGAATTTCACACATTGATGGAAAGTTGACACTATTGCCTTCATTGTATGAGTCCATGGATGTCCCAAAAGGATGTTATATGGTAAGTCAAGGTTCAGGACCTGACAAGTAGTTTCCATTAGAGCCGACCCTACTTAAATAGGAAGTTTGATCATGCCTTGGGACACTCTTTCTTGATCATCATATGCTCTTATTGTGATACCCTTTCCTTTGTCAATAGAATCCTCTGGGATTTTCAATTGTTTGATGAGGTTGAGAGAACATATATTCAAACCTGTACCTCTGTCCACCAAGACCCTTTTGACTTTGCTCTTATGTACTATGAATTCTAAGTGAAGTGCATGGTTGCGAGATGGCTGAGCAGGGAAATCTTGGTCAGAGAATGTGAGAAGATTAGGCATAATGATATTTCTGACCATAGCTAGGAATTGCTCCGCATCAAGATCTGTCAAGACAGTGGATGATGTCAACGCTTCTTCAAGGATTTTCCTATGGGAAGATGAGATTTTTAGCAACTCCATGATGGAGATTTGCGTTGGCGTTCTCTTGAGTTGATCTAGGACATTATAGCCATTAGGAGCAGATCTAGATGCAGGGACTTTGTTTGGCTGGGATGATCCTACGATGGTAACTTTTCTGCCTCTTGTGGTGACTCCACAATCGAAATTGGCACCTTTGATGGTGATGACCATGAAGTTTTCATCTAGGGAGGCGACGACTGTTTCATACACATGGTTTACATTTGAGTGGGTGCCTTTCCCTTTATCATTGTTATTCCCTTTATTGCCATGATTTGGCATTGGATTTGTGTATATCTTAAGATCTTGATTTCCTGTAGGTTTTTCCATGTTTATAATTCTTTTATCGATGAAATATTGAATGATTTTTTTCAATCTCATGCAACTATTTGTGGTATGACCTTTGATTTTATGGAATTCACAAAGTTGACTCTCATTATACCAAGGAGGTTTCACATCCGGTTCTTGGTAATTTTCAAAGGTAGGAGCCTTAATGAGTTTTTCGTTTATCAGCTTTTTCATTATGTCGTCAAGTGGTTCCCCCAAAGTGGTGTACTTTCACTTGGGATAACTCTTGCATTGGGGTGGTCCTCTTTGATCAATGAGATTATTGATTGTTGGATTTTTGTTTGGTTGGTGTGTCGTGTGATGATTGTTTTGGTGTTGGATTTGGATTTGTGGTGTGGGTGTATTTTGGTGAGGGGCACTAATGACCACCTTGGCATCGATGACACCATCATTAGTAATGTTTTTGTTCCTTGCCCACATGTGAGTTTTATCATTGTAGTTGGATGGTGAGCAGTTGTTTTGTTGTTCAGGGTATGAAGTTGATCCCGCGAGTTGAGTCATAAGGGCTCTTTCGATGTTGAGCACCTTGGGAATCAACTGATCATATGTGGTGATTCCTTGAACCTTGAGATCAAATTCCAATAGACCTTCAAGGTTGGCGATGATGGTGCATACTTGTTTTTCTTCTAGCATCATCCACTTGCTCCGATTGGCCTTGGATCACCATCGTTGTAGGAATGAAGTGAATGATTCACCTTTTCCTTGTTTTAGAGCTGAGAGTTCTTCTAGACTAACATCCATTGCAATGTTGCATGCATAGTTTTTATGAATGCGTCTATAATTTCTTGGAATGTCCTAATGCCTGAAGCTAAGCGAGAAAACCATTCCATAGCGTGGCCTGCCAAACTCCTAGGGAATAGCCACATCAGATAAGTATCGTCATATGTGACTTCCATGCAATGAACCTGGAATTCCCTAATGTGATCTTTAGGGTTTCCCGTTCCTCAATATTTGTCAAATTTTGGGATTTCAAATCCCTTAGGGAATGGTTTCATCAATAGGCTCCTATCAAATGGATAGGGACACAAGTTGCTTAGTGTTTTCATTGTTCGCCCTGATTGTAGATTGAGCACTTGTTGCGAGAGCAACTTGATTTGTGTCATTACATCATTTTGTGGATTAGGAGGTGGGATGAAGTTGTTTTGGGATGTTTCGATTGTGGGTTGGATGGGTGGGTTGGTCGGTTTGTTGTTCGATGGTATCTGTATATTTTGTCGAGCTAGGTAGGCTTCCACCTACTTTTGTATGAACAATGCTTGTTGTTGATCTTGTTGTTGTTGCGCTAAGATTTGTGCTTGTTGTTGGGCTGCCAATTCAACTGCTTCTTGCTACTCTTGATATTGATTTATTGCTTATTGATATGCTTGCAATTGTGTTGCTTGTCTTTGTGCAAGAAGTTTTGCTTGTGCTTGTGCTTGTTGTGCTTGGTATTGGGCATTTTCCTTAGCTTGAGCTTGTACTTGCACTGCATGTGCTTGGGCTTGTGCTTGTGCCACTTGTTGTTGTAATAGAGCTTGTGCTTGAGCAATGTTTTGTGCTTGTAATGCTTGCAATGCTTGAGTGGCTTGGGCGGCTTCTTGTTGTTGTTGTTGCAATAAAGCTTGGGCTTACATGGCTTGTTGTGCTTGTAATGCAACTTGTGCAACTTGGGTAGCTTGCTTAATAGCTAGTTGTACGACCTTTTGTTTCTACACTTGTTGGAATCCCCTTTGAAAAGTAGCTTGCAATGTCACATTGTATTGACTTGATGTGGTGGAAGTTGGTGGTGGTGGGGGTGGTGGTGGATTCGGAATGGAATTTGTGGTGGTGGTGAATGGTGATGTCATGTTAATGATTTGAGTGGTAGATGGTATTGTCGATGTGGTGGTTTGAGTGATAAGTGGTGCTATTTATGTGATTGGCCCTTGAGATATCATGCTTTGAGATGTTATGGGGGTTTTTGATGATGTTACAATTTCTTTTGCATTTGTCGTTTGTTGTTGTGATTTCGACGACAAATTTTGAGCATTTGGCATAATTCTTTGATTAATATTTGGGATGTTGGTTTGGTTGATAGTTGGTAGGGGGGAAGCCCTAAGCCAAGGAGTGGTGTGGATGATGATGGAAAAAGTGGAAGTGGTGGACATGTAAGGGGTGTGAGTCCTTCTGAAAATGTTGTGGTGTCAAAAATGCCCCCTGGTCCGAACATATCTCCCTCCTCTTACGAATTTGTGAGGAGAGAATTTTGAGGTGTTGCGTGAAAAAATGATGATGATGGATCATGATGGAAGGTGAGAGGAACATTCTTATGTAATGGGTTTTCAGGTATTTTTCATTCCAACGTGGTGTTTGTATCCAAGTTTTGATTATTAACAAGGGGGTGTGCTTGAATAGCATTGGGAAATGCATTTCCCTTATTAACGTTAGGTTGGGTTGGAGAAAAAGATGTCATGATTTGCAAAATGTTTTGGGTGATGTTTTGGGAAGGTGTAGATGAGATGGGAATGGTGGATGAGATTGGAGAAAAAGATGTCTCCACTATGGTACTCACGTCAAAATCTGAGGGTAATTTGGCCCCTTGTTTTGCTAGTTCAAGCATGTATAATGAATGGTTGAGCCTCATCATGATGTTGATGATTTTATGGTTCTCCAGATTTTGGAGAATTTCAATTATTTCTTCGTGGGACATCCCAAAAGTAAGATCTTCTACTTAGTTTTCTTCTTGCAGATTTTGCGATGATGTTGGAAGGTTAACTGTGAGATTTCCAGGCCCAATGGGATTCATTTCAGGGGTGGTTTGACTTAAATCACTTGAAGCGAGTGTTTCTTTGTTGGCTTTAATGCTCTTCTTGTATTTAGATCTAGTTTGAACCATAAAACAAGGATCAATTTTTAAGAATGGGAGATGAATATCTTGATTCTTTGGATTTATCTCTATTTTATGCCTCAAAGTAGAAAATTTTAGGATATCTTGAGGATCGAAAGGTGATATGATGATGATGCAAGGGATGGATGATGTAGATGTTTTTGTCTTTTGATAAATCTTGAAGGAGATACTAGGCTTTTAGGACTTTTAGATATGTTTCAGATTTTGATTTTGATTTGATTTTGGATTTTGGATTTGTCCTTGATTGATTGGTTTTGGTTGTTTTGATTTTGAACAAATAGACCCTAAGATGTTGGATGATTTATCTAAAGGGTAGATTTGCTCAAAGGATGATAATTTGAGTATGTGTGGGGAGAAGGATGCATATACCCACACCTATTCAAACAAGATGATAGTTTAACTAAGCATATGAAGAAGGATTCATCTACATATACCTAACTAAATAATATGGTTTGATAACTTTGAGTAAGTATATGCAAAAGGATGCATCTACACATACCTAGCCAAAGGTGATTTTGATAAGGATTTCAAGGATTTAATCTCAAGGATTTTGATGACTTTGGTTTTGCCAAAAAGCCTAGCATTAAGGATGATTCCAAGATTTCTCCAAAAGGTGATGGTGAGATGATTTTTCTTTTGATGTTTGAAGCATGGATGAAAAATATTTTGATTTGATTTGAACCTAAGATGAACCTAAAAAAAGACACATTGTTTGCCTAGACCTAGGTATTAAAGAGCATAAAAAGCTTCTATAGACCTTTGTAACCAAGAAATGATTATATTTGAACATACATTTTTGGATTTTCAACCAATAATTTTCTCTTTGGGATTTTTCAAGAATCATGAGGCTTCAACACATGAAAGTTCATTTTGCTTAGATTTTCTTAATGGCTTCATTTTACCAAAAATAATTTCTTTAATTAAGTTTTCGAACTAAGATGTCCAATGTCTTAATTTCTTCAAACCCCACAATGTATGTTGTGTGGAGATTTGATGAACTCAAGGCAAGGGTTTACCTATTGTTTACTTAAGTAGACAAATCGAGATGTAATCCAATGCTTAGAAATCTCTAAGGATGTGAATCCCAAGGGAAAGCAATAACATATTGATTGAGTCAATTGTATTTGTCTCCAAAAGGGTTTGAAATTTGGATGATTATGTTAAGTGTTTGTTTTCAAGATGTTTTCGATCAAGAAATGCATTTTGTAACCCAAGAATAAGTACAACCCTATGGATGTGAAAGATAATATTTGTTGTATTCCCACTTGGACAAGTCCAGCTACGCTTATCTTTAGCGAATGGTTAGATGCTTGACTGCACTGGCTCCCCTCCACGACACTCACTTATACGGGGCAACCAAGCATAAACACCCATGAAACTCCCATGGCATGTTTTTCATTTCTACTAAAAGACTGTAAAAGTGTTGGGTGGCTTTAAAACAACCGTTCTTGTACCAACAAATAGATTAAAGGATTTTGGCCAATTCTAGCACATAGGTTTTAATAAGGACTTTCCGTTCATGGAGATTGACCCATATGACAAGAGTCCCCTTTTAGATCCATCTTGGCGGAATCAACTGCGTGATACTAGTGTTTACTCCAATACCCACATTTATATCCTAGTTGGAAATACTCTTGGCTTTAGAGTGTTACCGGTTGAGTCGTTCCCTTGGGTGAGTACTTTTTCCCCAAGGTAGGCCCTCTAGGATAAACAAAAGTGGGTAAAGACAAAATCTGTAACTCGATCAATCTTTGATGGCAACAAAGAGAGAGAATATACGCAATAATGCCCCCACTCACACTTGCACAAGATCTTGTTCAATGTTAAACCCAAATCAAAGTGTGGAGGTGATTGCTTTATCTCACCCTAAAGTCATGAAAAAGGCCTTTTGATTCTCAAGATCGCTATAAAGTGCGAGAGAAGTGCATATGTCCTTTTTCAATGAATTTAGTTTAAGTAAGCCCCCATGAAAACAAAGTTGCACTTGTTCTTTTTAAATCCACAAAGCAAAATGTGAGTTCCTTTTAAGCACCAAAAGATGAGTGAGAGATACTTTTTTCAATTTTTAATCAAAGAAACAAAATCTAGTAAGTTGCATTCCTACTGTTCATTTTAGCCTTTGCTAGAAGAAATTGAAAGATTCCTTTTAAACCCAAACAACATTAGTGTTCTAAGAAAGAAAAGATAACAATTTCTTGAAGAAGTGTTAAACAAACACTAAAGTGTTTAAAAACACTTTGATCTTTCAAAATATCATCCTCATGCTTCTCCTCCTTTCGTTTTCCTTTTGCTTTCCTTGTACCTTCATTTTCTTTCATTATCCTTCATTTTTTCGCCTTCCTCGTTTTCCTTTATACCTTCTTTGCTTTCCTTCTTTTACCTATTCCATATTGGATTGGTGCCAAATATTCAAATGACCCTTTCCCAATCCTTGTTAAAACTTGCAAGATGCAATGCAAGCCCTCTAGGATAAACAAAAGCGAGTAAAGACAAAATTCGTAACTCGATCAATCTTTGATGGCAACAAAGAGAGAGAATATATGTGATAATGCCCCCACTCACACTCACACAAGATCTTGTTCAATTTTAAACCCAAATAAAAGTGTGGAGGTGATTTTTTTATCTCACCATAAAGTCATGAAAAAGGCCTTTTAATTCTCAAGATCGCGATAAAGCACGAGAGAAGCGCATATGTCCTTTTTCAATGAATTTAGTTTAAGTAATCCCTCACGAAAACAAAGTTGCACTTGTTCTTTTTAAATCCACAAAGCAAAATGTGAGTTCCTTTTAAGCACCAAAAGATGAGTGAGAGATACTTTGTTCAATCATTAATTAAAGAAACAAAATCTAGTAAGTTACATTCCTAATGTTCATTTTAGCCTTTGCTAGAAGAAATTGAAAGATTCCTTTTAAAACCAAACGACATTAGTGTTCTAAGAAAGAAAAGATAACAATTTCTTAAAGAAGTGTTAAACAAACACTAAAGTGTTTAAAAACATTTTGATCTTTCAAAATATCATCCTCATGCTTCTCCTCCTTTCGTTTTCCTTTCACTTTCCTTGTACCTTCATTTTCCTTCATTATCCTTCATTTTTTCACCTTCCTCGTTTTCCTTTATACCTTATGTGCTTTCCTTCTTTTACGTTCTTTACTTTCCTTCTTTTACCTATTCCATAATGGATTGGTGTCAAATATGCAAATGACCCTTTCCCAATCCTTGTTAAAACTTGCAAGATGCAATGCAATGGTGATGGGAAAAATTAGTTCTCAATTTAAGAGAGTAACTTTGCATTAGAGTGTAGATGATTTGATGAAGAATCAGCCCTCTACTTATAGATTCTCAAGTTGAAATAATGCTCATAAGAGAGCAATATGGGATAAAGATTGGACCAATGAGATGAGGCCACTTGTCACATTATGATAGGTTGATGAATGTGCAAGTTTTGGCCAATGTTCCCAAGAGAGGGAGATTAAAATTTGAATTTGTGAATTAAATGTTGAGAGGGGGACATGAAAGAGAGAATTTATTGCAATGTTGGTAGGGACAAGTCAACTTGTCCTCATATTCAAACTTGAGGGAATATTCCATTTTTATGCCAAGTTGAAATAAAATGATGAATTTATAAATGAATTAAAATGATTTATTGGTGCAAGTGGGAAAAGCTAGAGGATGTGATGGGTGGTTAGATTAGGTTAATCGGGATTAGATTAGATTAGATTAGATGATGTTTAGGTGATTTTAACTTATTTGACCTGAATATTTTGATTTATTTAAATCAAAAAGGGATGGAATATGCATTTGGATTTCAATTAAATAAAGTTTGGTTTATTTAATTAAAAGGATTGTGCAAGATAAAGGTGGATTAGTTTTCATGAGATGAAATTAGAAGATGGTTTATGAAAGATGAAATGTTATGGTTTGATTAAAATTGATTTATTTAATCAAATGAGGTAATGATAGGCCTAAATCAAATAAAGTTAATTTATTTAATTTAAATGGATGATGAACTTGATTTACCTAATGAATAGATTTAATGAACCTGATTAATTTTATGAGCAGATGAATGTGGACTTGGTTTACTTGATGAATGGACCTAATTAAATGCATGATGCTAGTTTTGCATGTCTACAATTATTGACTAATTATAGTATATTTTATCATTTTTTCTACTGATAAGACACTACTTTATTTTCAATTTTAAAAGGCCATATTTTTGTAATTTTAATAACCCCTAGTATTATTCTAAAGCCTGCATAGGTAGTATTGAAAATTATTTTCCAACGTTACTTCTTTTTGTGCCTTATATGAAGTTATTAATTGGTTGCAAAGACAATTCTAAAGCATGCATAGGATGGACAAAAGCTTGCATATAGACATAGTGATCCTACAGTAACCTTTCAAAGGATTGCATTAAAAAATGACAAGGCTATGAAGTGCCTTGAGTATGCTAGGAGATAACTCCTTATGTTTTATCCATATTAGTGCCATTTTCAAAGATTGAGATCAACCTATATATATTCATTTGACGATGTCCCTTGATATTGCAGATACATGAAACTTTCTCATTAAATACCACATTTCCAGTGTAGGTAATTTTTTTCACAATTGGATCCCAAAGATGAAAGCCAAATTGTTCCTCACTATAACCAATAAATATACACCTTTTCTATCTGGGGTCTAGCTTTGTTTGCTTCTCTTTAGGAACATGAGCGAAAGCTTCACAACCAAGCATGCATATATGATTGTAAGAAATTTGTTTCCCAAGCCATCTCTCTTCTGAAATATCAAAATCCAATCAATATGAAGGAGCTCAATTGATCAAGTAAACTATCGTATTAGAAGCCTCCACTCAATATTCATTCCCTAATCCAACATTAGAGAGCATACATCGAGCTCTCTCAAGAATCATTCTATTCAACCTCTCAACTACAACATTCTCCTAAAGGGTGAAAGGAATTATCTTAATTCTACAAATTCCATTATCTACACAAAAGGTGTCAAATTTTAAGGAACAAAACTCTCCCCCATTATCTATTTTTAAATATTTTATTTTGTGCCTAATATGATTTTCAACAATGGCTTTAAAACTTTTAAATTTTAAAAACACTTCATATTTTATACTCATCATGTAAATTAATTATTTTATAGTACAACCATCAAAAAAATTAACAAAGTAATTTTCACTTCCAATAGAGGTTATCTTTGTTGGACCGAAAACATCTAAGTGCACAAGCTCTAATCGTGTAGATTTCTTGTCATGATCGGTTCTCAAGAATTTGGTTCATCTTTGTTTGTCATAGAGGCAATGCTCACACACTTCTAAGTCAATGGATTTCAGACCAGGGAGTTGATTCCACAACATAACTTTAAATCCTTTTTTGCTCGTGTTTGAACCTTTTATGCCAAATCTCGATATCACTATCCACAACCGCCATTGTAGCTCCCACTTCGACATGACAATCTAACACATATAGGTTACCTAACTTGTATCCTTTTGAAATCACTAGGACACCCTTGGTTACCTTCCAAGTATCTAAAGAGAATTTTGCATTGCACCCTTGAGTATAAAGCTAGCTCACTGATATCAAATTTCTTTTCAGTGTGGGAACATGTCTTACATCCCTCAAAATCAATTTATTTCCTTTTTTCAGTTGTATCATCACATCACCTTTGCCTAGTATTTTACATTCTTTATTATCACCAAGAAAAACTCTTCTAAAATTACCTTCTTGATAGTTTGTGAAAGCCCACTAGCATGGAGTATCATGGAAAGAGGTAGCAGAATCAAATACCCACAAATTTGCAATAACATCACTTGCTTATAAGACTAAAACACCATCATCTTTGTCATATTTAGTGTTTACCTCATTATCATTTACCTTCTCTTGTGCCTTTTTGTACTACTAGCAATTCTTTTTGGTGTGACCCTGTTTGCCACAAAACCAATAATCACCATTTCTACCCTTGGACTTTGATCTTCTTGTAGATTTGGACCTTCTATTATTATTATTTATGCCTCTATCTTGACCCTTTCATCTATTGTTAGAACTTACAACAATCAAGGCATCACTGGGGATTCTTAATTTTTTCTCCTCATTTCTTCATTTAGAAGAGGAGCTGCTACGTCATCAAATTTTAATTTACTCTTGACAGCTAGGTAGATGGATGAAGTTGAGTCCATGAAACATGGAAGTTTTTGCTAGCCAAAATCCTAAAATTGGGTTCAATAAAATGGGGTCCCATTTTTCCATAAATCGGATCCCAATTTTAAAAAAATGGGATACGGGATCCCATTTTTTAAAATCAAGATCAGGTTTTGGAAAGTTTTCATTTTGAAAAATTTTAAAACGAGGTCCCGCTTTGAAAACTTCTCGCTTTTGGAAAAACTAAAATGGGATCTTGGTTTAAAAACTGGCCATTTTGAAACTTTCCATGTTTGGAAACTTTTCAAAATGGGATTTTCTTTTGGAAAAAATCTATTTTTAAAAAATCCATTTTTGAAAAAAAATCCTTTGTCGAAAAGTTTCCATTTTTTAAAATTTTCGATTTTTTGCAACTTTTCAAAATAGGATCCGAAGCATGAAAAATTATTTTTTTATGAAACGAGATCTTGTTTTAGAACAGGATCCCATTTTTTAAAATATGAATTTTTGGTTAGGTATGTGCTTTATTTTTTAGTTCGAGAAAATGATTGGGGACCGGAACCTAAGCCTTGGACCTAGTTTTAGCTAAAAGTTCAAGGTCCTAGCAATATCACAAGAAAATAGTGACTTTGAGCATATGTCTGAAGACTTTTTTTAGAAGTTTTTGATGAAATTAAAACCCATTATAGATGAGACAATGTAGATTCCAAATATGTAAATTTTTTTACAATTGGATTATTTTTTCTATTTTTCAATTAATTTATAATAAAACAAGCCCATAAACTTGAATTATCAAGATTTTTTAGTATTTTAATAAATTTTTATTAATATTTTTTTTCTAAAAGGAAATTGTATGAAAGTGTACTTTAAGAAATTATTTTCAATTTAAAAAATTAAAAAAAAAGATAAGGTTAGGTAATCTTATGTGTGACATACATGACAATTTTTCAAAACACCAAATATGGCCGGTAAAAAATTAACCAAAAAAATATTCAATAAAAAATATGGAAAGTATGCTTGGGTGAGTTACAAATATTTTCCCAAAAAGATTTAGAAAATATGATTAAATTTAAGTTAAAATATGGATGACGTACACATGCATGGCATGGTAAAAAAATGACATTTAAACAGTGGTTTTTAAAAATGCCTATTGAAAATAAGTTTGTATCATCTAGGTATTGAAATAATTACATATTTGGAAACTAGACTTTGAGTGCTACATCTTATGATCAGTGAATTTTGTTAAGATTTCATCTCTAAGTGTTTCAAATTTTAAGGTCAAATGTGACAAATTCTAAAAATCAGGGAAAACCCTTCCAATTTTTTGGCCAAAAAATGGACTCAACTTCTTGGCAGCACCCAGTCAATAAAGTGTTAACTGCCATCACAACCCCTTCCTAGTATTTAGTAAAAAACATAATAATAAAATTTCTTTAATTTTGTCATCCAGATTTGGGTATGTGCAGGATCATGATGGGCCAAAAAAGTGGCAATATGATGGGTATGTGTAGGGTATGTGGCTGATGACATTTTTTTAACCCAAAATTGATGAAACGAAAAGGGTTTTTAAAGGAGATTCTCAACTTTCCACCAATATAAATTATGCTTTACTTTGAATTTAATAAATGATTATTATTTATTTTCTATTTGAATTATGACTAAAGTCTGATTGATAGGTTGATTGAAAACATCTATAACTTTAAACGCTTCATAATTTTGAATCCAAAATATGCATCACATTCTATGTTTCACATACTATAGGATTAAAAAAAAATTTTCATGAAGTTTTGACCAAGTTAAGGTGGTCAAACATACGAGTTTTAATATTCTTTAAAAGTTGTAATAATAAATTCATAATTAATTATTTATTTGAAAAAAAAATTAAAATATGCATCATATCCTACATGAGTCCTCTACTTATATAAAATCTTATTAAAAACATTATCATTTTATTGTAGGTGGTCAAACAGACACCTACTTCTTATTTTTCCCTAAAATTTAAGTACTACTACATTGAAATTGAAATTTTTCACCAAATAGATTTTTTTTTTTTAAATAAACATAGTAGTTTAGAAACTACACTCAATTTACTATAGATTATATTCTTACATATTTTTAAAATAATTTAGATAACTTATTCAAATTTTTACATCAAGTTTCCTAACTTTGATTTTTCTAATTTTTTTTCCACTTAAGGGTCTTTTTTTCCATGATGATCTTGCACATACCCATTTATATCCACTGAAATCAATTGGGTGACCAAGGTATTAAATTTATTTAGGTGATTGGACATGATCTCACCTTCTTTCATTTTTAAATTATATAACATCTTCGTGATAAAATCCTTGTTTGAACCTGACACCATCTTGTACATGTCTGAAAGTTTAACCCATAGCTCTTTTGATGTCTTCTCAGCTAAACCGTTGAAGAGAACATTACTTGATAGTGAAAGAAAGAAATATTGTGGCCCTTGCCTTCTTATCTAGTTTCTCATGTACTTTTCTTTAAAAATAGAACCTTTTCCTTTGGCTTTCCCTTCTACCGTGAGTGAGAGATCCTGCTTAATCACCAAAGATTTCATATGTACTTTCCATAGCCCAAAATTCTACCTAGTAATTTTTTTAATTTTTCATTTATCTGCTTCATCCATAATTTTGGAAATTCTTCACCGATTTCCAAAAATAGTTTCACCACCGAACTTCTTCACCAAGCTTTACCACCAATTGTTCATAAAATTGTTATAAACAAATGAAAAAGAAATAGGAGAAATTTAAATCGGAATTACGATCACACTAACACAATGAACACAAAAATCTATAGTGGTTCACCAAAATGGCTACATCCAATTTGAGGAGCATGGAAAATGTTTCTATTATCTTTGTCTTTCAAATACATTTACAGTAGCATCAAAACATGCTCTCAGTACAATTAATTATGAAATACACTATCTAGATACGATAAGTCATCTAACCAGAGGGAATGTGAAAAGGCAATGTATTAGAGGGAAAAGAAGCCTAACCATTGGGCTTCAATAGCCAATAATAATGTATATGCATTCCAAATTGTTTGGCATAGAGTCCAATAAATTTGTGTCACTTATCATGCATTACTCAATTACATAAGGGTGACAAAGCTTCTCGAATTAAACACATACTTTTTTAACATTTAAAATCATATATGACAATTTTTTTTAAAAACAAGAAGCTACTTCTATATTATTGACTAATTATAGTATATTTTATCATTTTTTCTACTAATAAGACACTAATTTCTTTTCAATTTTAAAAGGCCATATTTTTGTAATTTTAATAACCCCTAGTATTATTCTAAAGCCTGCATAAGTAGCATTGAAAATTCTCTTCCAACGTTACTTCTTTTTGTGCCTTGCATCAAGTTATTGATTAGTTTTAAAGACAATTCTAAAGCCTACATAGGATGAACAAGAGGTTGCATAGAGACATAGTGAGGTCGCAATAACTTTTCAAAGGATTGTGTTAAAATATACAAAGGCTATAAAGTGCCTTGTGTATCCTGGGAGATAATTCCTTGTGTTTTTTCCATATTAGTGCCATTTTCAATGATTGATATCAACTTGTATATATTCATTTGATGATGTTCCATGATTTTGTAGATACGAGAAAACTTTCTCATTAAATACCACATTTCCAGTGCAGGTAAATTTTTTGGCAATTGGATCCCAAAGACAAAATCCAAATTGTTCCTCACCATAACCAATAAATATACACCTTTTCTATATGGGGTCTAGCTTTGTTTGTTGCTCTTTAGGAACATGAGCAAAAGCTTCACAACCAAACATGCATATATGATTGTAAGAAATGTGTTTCCCGAGCCATCTCTCTTATGGAATATCAAAATCTAATTGAAATGAAGGAGATTGATTGATCAAGTAAACTATCATATTAAAAGCCTCAGCCAAAAATTCTTTCCCCAATCTAGCATTAGAGAGCATACATCGAGCTCTCTCAAAAATCATTCTATTCAACCTCTCAACTACACCATTCTCTTAAGGCGTGAAAGGAACCACCTTAATTCTACGAATTCCATTATCTACACAAAAGGTTTCAAATTCTAAGGAACAAAACTCTACCCCGTTATCTATTTTTAAACATTTTATTTTGTGCCCAATCTGATTTTCAACAATGGCTTTAAAAGTTTTAAATTTTGAAAACACTTTGACTTTTCTACTCATCATGTAAATCCATACTTTTATAGTACAATTATCAGGAAAAATAAGAAAGTAATTAGCGCCTCCAATAGAGGTTACCTTTGTTGGACCGAAAACATCTAAGTGCATGAGCTCTAATTGTGTAGATTTCTTGTCATGATCAGTTGTCAAGAAGTTGTTTCATCTTTGTTTGCCATCGAGGAAATGCTCAAACATTTCCAAGTCAACAGATTTTAGATTAGGGAGTTGATTCTTCCTTAACATAACTTTAAATCCTTTTTTTCTCATGTTTGAATATTTTATGTGAAATCTTGGTATCGCTATCCACAACTGCCATTGCAGCTCCCACTTCGACATGACAATCTAACACATATAGGTTACCTAACTTGTTTCCTTTTTCAATCACTAGGACACCCTTTGTTACCTTCCAAGCATCTAAAGAGAATTTGGCATTGCACCTTTGAGTATAAAGCTCGCTCACTACTATCAAATTTCTTTTCAGTGTGGGAACATGTATTACATCCCTCAAAATCAATTTATTTATATTTTTTAGTTGTAACATCACATCACCTTTGCCTAATATTTCATATTCTTAATTATCACCAAGAAAAACTCTTCCGAACTTACCTTCTTAATAGTTTGTGAAAGCCCCCTGTCATGGAGTAGCATGGAGAGAGGCACCATAATCAAATACCCACAAATCTACAGTAGCATCACTTGTTTATAAGACTAAAACACCATCATCTTTGTCATATTTATTGTTTATCTCATTATCATTTACCTTGTCTTGTGCCCTTTTGTACTACTAGCAATTCTTTTTGGTGTGACCCAGTTTGCCACAAAACCAACAATCACCATTTCTACCCTTGGACTTCAATCTTCTTGCAGATTTGGACCTTCTATTATTATTTATGCCTCTATCTTGACGCCTTCCTCTATTGATAGAACTTACAATAGTCAAGGCATCATTGGGAGTTCTTATTTTTTTCTCATCATGTCTTCACTAAGAAGAGTGATTACTATGTCATCAAATTTAAACTTACTCTTGGCAACTGGATAGATGCATGAAGCTGAGTCCATGAAACATGGAATCTTTTGCTACCCAAAATCCCGAAATCGAGTTCAACAAAATGGGATCCTACTTTTTCATAAATAGGATCCCAATTTTAAAAAACGGTATACGAGATCCCCTTTTTTAAAACCAACATCCCATTTTTGGAAAACTTTAAAAACGACATCCCATTTTAAAAAATTTCCATTTCTAGAAAAAAATTAAAATAGGATCTTGTTTTGAAAACTTTACATTTTTGGAAACTTTCCATGTTTGGTAACTTTTCTAAATGGGATCTCATTTTGGACAAATTTCCATTTTTAGAAAAAAATCTATTTTCAAATAAATTTCCATTTTTAGAAAAAAATCCATTTTTGAAAAGTTTCCATTTTTTGCAACTTTTCAAAATAGGATCCTATTTCGTAGAAGCATGAAATATTTTTTTTTTATGAAACGAGATCTCGTTTTAGAATAGGATCCTGTTTTTTAAAATATGAATTTTTGGTCAGGTATGTGCTTTGTTTTTTTTTTTAGAGAAAATGATTAGGGAGCCGAACTTAAGGCTTGGACCTAATTTGACCTACAAGTTGAAGGTCTTGGCAATGTCACAAGAAAATAGTGACTTTGGGCATATGTCTGAAGACTTTTTTGTAGAATTTTTTGACAAAATTAAAACCCATTATAGATGAGACAATGTAGATTCTAAATATGTAATTTCTTTTACAATTGGATTTTTTTTTCTATTTTTCAATTAATTTCTGATGAAACAAGCCCATAAACTTGAATTATCAAAAAAATTTAGCATTTTAATAACTTTTTATTAATATAATTTTTTGAAAAAGAAATTGTATGAAAGTGTACTTCAAACAATTCTTTTCAATTGAAAAAATCAAAAAATGATAAGTTTAGGTCATCTTATGTGTGACGTACATGACAATTTTTCAAAACACCAAATATGGCCAATAAAACATTAACCAAAAAAATATTCAATAAAAAATTATAAAAATATGGAAAGCGTGCTTCAGTGAGATACAAATCTTTTCCCAAAAATATTTAGAAAAATATGATTAAATTCAGGTCAAAATATGGATGACGTACACATGCATGGTGTGGTAAGAAAAAGTTACTTTAAATAGTGGTTTTTAAATTGCCTATTGAAAATAAATTTGTATCATCTAGATATTGCAATAAATTACATATTTGGAAACTAAATTTCAAGTGCTACATCTTATGACCAGTGACTTTTGTTAAGATTCAATCTCTAAGTGTTTCAAATTTTGAGGTCAAATGTGTCAAATTCTGAAAATCAGGGAAAACACTTCCACTTTTTTGCCAAAAAATGGACTCAACTTCTTGCCAAAAAATGGACTTAACTTCTTGCCAACACCCAACCACTAAAGTGTTAACTACCATCTCAAGCCCTTCCTAGTGTTCAGTAAAAAGCATAATAATAAATTTGCTTTAATTTCGTCATCCATATTTATATCCACTGAAATCAATTGGGTTACCAAGGTAGTGAATTCATTTAGGTGATTGGACATGATCCCACCTTCTTTCATTTTTGAATTATATAACATCTTCATGATAAAATCCTTGTTTGAAGTTGACACCATCTCATACATGTCTGAAAATTTATCCCATAACTCTTTTGATGTCTTCTTAGCTAAAACGTTGAAGAGATCGTTGCTTGATAGTGAAAGAAAGAAAGTTTGTGGCCCTTCCTTTCTTATCTAGTTTCTCCCACTCTTCTTCAGAAATAGAACCTTTTCCTTTGGCTTTCCCTTCTAGAGCGAGTGAGATCCTACTTAATTAGGAAAGATTCTATCTGTACTTTCTATAGCCTAAAATTCTACCTAGAATTTTTTTTAATTTTCCATTTATCTGCATTGTCCATAATTCTATAAATTCTTCACCGATTTCCAAAAAAAACTTCACCACCAAGCTTCTTGATCAAGCTTCTTCACCAAGCTCTAATACCAATTATTCATAAAATTGTTGCAGACAAATGAAAAAGAAATAGCAAAAATTTAAATCAGAATTATGATCACACACTACCACAATGAACGTACAGATTTATAGTGGTTCACCAGAATGGCTACATCCACTTTGAGGAGCATGGAAAATCCTTTTATTATCTTTTTCTTTCAAATACATTTGTAGTAACATCAAAACATGCTCTCAACAAAATTAATGATGAAATACATTATCCATATAGGATAAGTCATCGAACCAAAGGGAATGTGAAAAGGCAATGTATTAGAGGGAAAAGAAGCCTAACAATTGGGCTTTAATACCCAACAATAATGTATTTACATTCCAAATTTTTTGACATAGAGTTTAATCAATTTGTGTTACTTATCATGCATTACTCAATTACATAAGCATGACAAAGCTTCCCAAATTAAACGCAAATACTTGTTTAACATTTAAAATCACATATGACAATTATTTTAAAAGACAAGAAGCTACTTCTTTATTATTGACTAATTATAATATATTTTATCATTTTTTCTATTGATAAGACACTACTTTCTTTTCAATTTTAAAAGTCCATATTTTTGTAATTTTAATAACCCCTAGTATTGTTTTAAAGCCTGAATAGGTAGCATTGAAAATTCTCTTCCAATGTTACTTCTTTTTGTGCCTTATCTCAAGTTATTGATTGGTTGTAAAGACAATTCTAAAGCCTGCAAAGGATGAACAAGAGGTTGCATTAAAAAATGCAAAGGCTATGAAGTGCCTTGTGTATGTTGGGAGATAATTCCCTGTGTTTTTTCCATATTAGTGCCATTTTCAAAGATTGAGATCAACCTATATATATTCATTTGATGATGTCCCCAAATTTTGTAGATACAAGAAAAAATTATCATTAAATACGACATTTCGAGTGTAGGTAATTTTTTTGGAAATTGGATTGCAAAGACGAAATCCAAATTGTTCCTCACCATAACCAACAAATATACACCTTTTCTATCTAGGGTCTAGCTTTGTTTGCTGATCTTTAGGAACATGAGCAAAAGCTTCACAACCAAACATGCATATATGATTGTAAAAAATGTGTTTCCTAAGCCATGTCTCTTTTGGAATATCAAAATCCAATCAAAATGAAGGAGCTCGATTGATCAAGTAAATTGTCATATTACAAGACTCTACCCAAAATTATTTCCCCGATGCAATATTAGAGAGCATACATCGAGCTCTCTTAAGAATCATTCTATTCAACCTCTCAACTACACCATTCTCTTAAGGAGTGAAAGGAACTATCTTATTTCTGCAAATTCCATTATCTGCACAAAAGGTGTCAAATTCTGAGGAACAAAACTCTCCCCCATTATCTATTTTTAAAAAATTTATTTTGTACCCAATGTGATTTTCAACAATGGCTTTAAAAATTTTAAATTTTGAAAACACTTCGGATTTTCTACTCATCGTGTAAATCCATACTTTTATAGTAAAATCTTCAAAAAAAAGAAACATAACTTGTGCCTCCAATAGAGGTTACCTTTGTTGGACCGAAAACATCTAAGTACATGAGCTCTAATCGTCTAGATTTCTTGTCATGATCAATTTTCAAGAAGTTGGTTCATCTTTGTTTGCCATAGAAGCAATGCTCAGACATTTCCAAGTCAACGGATTTCAAACCAGGGAGTTGCTCCTTCCTTAACATAACTTTAAATACTTTTTTGCTTGTGTTTGAACCTTTTATGCCAAATCTCAGTATGGTTGTCGACAACCGCCATTGCACCTCCCACTTCAACATGACAATCTAACACATATAGGTTACCTAACTTGTTTCCTTTTGCAATCACCAGGACACCCTTGGTTACCTTCCAAGTATCTAAAGAGAATTTGGCATTGCACCCTTGAGTATAAAGCTAGCTCACTAATATCAAATTTCTTTTCAGCATGGGAACATGTCTTACATCCCTCAAAATCAATTTATTTCCATTTTTCAGTTGTAACATCACATCACATTTTCCTACTATTTCACATTCTTTATTATCACCGAGAAAAACTCTTCTGAACTTACCTTCATGATAGTTTGTGAAAGCCCCTTGGCATGGAGTAGCATGGAAAGAGGCACCATAATCAAATACCCATGAATCTGCAATAGCATCACTTGCTTATAAGACTAAAAAACCATCATCTTTGTCATATTTAGTGTTTACCTCATTATCATTTACCTTATCTTGTGCCCTTTTGTACTAGTAGCAATTCTTTTTGGTGTGACCCAATTTTCCACAAAACCAACAATCACCATTTCTACCCTTGGACTTTGATCTTCTTAATTGGACCTTCTAATATTATTTTTCCCTCTATCTTGACCCCTTCCTATATTGATAGAAATTACAAAAGTCAAGGCATCACCAGAGATTCTTATTTTTTTCTCCTGATCAAGTCTTCACTAAGAAGAGTGGCTGCTATGTCATCAAATTTTAATTTACTCTTGACAGCCGAGTGGATGCATGCAATTGAGTCCATGAAACATGTAAGTTTTTGCCTACTAAAATCCTGAAATTGGGTTCAACAAAATGGGATCCCATTTTTTCATAAACGGGGTCCCAATTTTAGAAAACGAGATATGGGATCCCATTTTTTTAAACCAAGATCTCGTTGGAACGTTTCCATTTTTGGAAAAAAAATAAAATGGGATCCCATTTCAAAACTTTCCATTATAAAAAAAATTAAAATAGATCCTGCTTTCAAAACTTTCCATGTTTAACTTTTCAAAATGGGATCTCGCTTTGGAAAAATTCCATGTTTGAAAAAATTCCATTTTAGAAAAAAAAAATCCTTTATTGAAAAGTTTCCATTTTTTGCAACTTTTCAAAATAGGATCTTGTTTTGTAGAAGCATGAAAAATTATTTTTTTATGAAACGAGATCTCGTTTTAGAACGGGATCCCTTTTTTAAAATATGAATTTTTGGTCAAGTATTTTTTTTTTTTTGGTTTGAGAAAATGATTGGGGACCCAAACCTAAGCCTTGGACCTAGTTTGACCTACAAGTTGAAGGTCCTAGCAATGCCACAAGAAAATAGTGACTTTGGGCATATGTCTGAAGACTTTTTTCTAGAATTTTTTGACGAAATTAAAACCCATTATAGATGTGACAATGAAGATTCCAAATATGTAATTTTTTTTTACAATTGGATTATTTTTTCTATTTTTCAATTAATTTCTAATGAAACAAGTCTATAAACTTGAATTATCAAGAATTTTTAGCATTTTAATAACTTTTTATTAATATATTTTTTTGAAAAAGAAATAGTATGAAAGTGTACTTCAAACTATTTTTTTCAATTTAAAAAATCAGAAAATGATAAGTTTAGGTCATCTTATGTGTGACGTACATGAAAAATTTTCAAGACACCAAATATGGCCAATAAAAAATTAACCAAAAAAATATTCAATAAAAAATTATAAAAAATATGGAAAGCATGCTTTAGTGAGTTACAAATCTTTTCCCATAAAGATTTAGAAAAATATGATTAAATCTATGTCAAAATATGGATGAAATACACATGCATGGTATGGTAAAAAAAAGTGACTTTTAAACAGTGGTTTTTAAAAATGCCTATTGAAAATAAATTTGTATCATCTAGGTATTGAAATAAATTACATATTTGAAAACTAGACTATGAGTGCTACATCTTATGATCAGTGACTTTTATTAAGATTTCATCTCTAAGTGTTTAAAATTTTAAGGTCAAATGTGCCAAATTCTGAAAATCAAGGAAAACACTTCCACTTTTTGGCCAAAAAATGGACTCAACTTCTTGCTAGCGCCTAGCTACTGAACTATTAACTGCGATCACAACGCCTTCCTAGTGTTCAATAAAATGCATAATAATAAAATTGCTTTAATTTCATCATCTAGATTTATATCCACTAAAGTCAATTAGGTGACCAAGGTGTTAAATTAATTTAGGTGATTGGACATGATCCCACCTTTCATTTTTAAATTATATAACATCTTCATGATAAAATCCTTGTTTGAAGCTGACACCATCTCGTACATGTTTGAAATTTGATCCCATAACTCTTTTGATGTATTCTCAGCTAAAACATTGAAGAGAATGTTGCTTGATAGTGAAAGAAAGAAATTTTGTGGCCCTTGCTTTGTTATCTAGTTTATCCAACTCTTCTTCAAAAACAAAACCTTTTCCTTTGGCTTTCCCTTCTAGAGTGAGTGAGAGATCTTGATTAATTAGCAATGGTTCCATCTTTAGTTTCCATAGCCCAAAATTCTACCTAGAAATTTTTTTAATTTTCCATTTATTCGCTTCGTCCATTATTCTAGAAATTCTTCACAAATTTCCAAAAACAACTTCACCATTGAACTTCTTCATCAAGTTTCTTCACCAAGTTCTAATACCAATTGTTCATAAATTTTTTGCAAATAAATGAAAAAGAAATAGCAAAAATTTAAATCAGAATTACGATCACACGCTAACACAATGAACACACAGATTTATAATGGTTCGCCAAAATGGCTACATCCACTTTGAGGAGTAGGGAAAATCCTTTTGTTATCTTTGTCTTTCAAAAACATTTAGAGTAGCATCAAAACATGCTCTCACCACAATTAATTATCAAATACATTATCCATATAGGATAAGTCATCAAACCAAAGGGAATGTGAAAAGGTGATGTATTAGAGGGAAAAGAAGCCTAACCATTGGGCTTCAATACCCAACAATAATGTATATGCATTCCAAATTGTTTGACAAAGAGTTCAATAAATTTGTGTCACTTATTATGCATTACTCAATTACATAAGAGTGACAAAGCTTCTCGAATTAAATGCAAATACTTTTTTAACATTTAAAATCATATATGGCAATTTTTAAAAAAAACAAGAAGCTACCTCTTTATTGTTGACTAATTTAGTATATTTTATCATTTTTTCTACTGATAAGACACTACTTTCTTTTCAATTTTAAAAGGCCATATTTTTGAAATTTTAATAACCCCTAGTATTATTAGAATTAGCCCTTTCTTGATCCATCTATATAAGAATTATGTTAAATAATGGAATTTAATTAGAAAAGCTATGGTTATGCTTGCGAAGGAAAAGTATTTTCCCAAACATTTACATAAATGTTATCAACGATGACATAATTAACTTAGATAATGGAGCTTATGTGAAAATTTACTATAAAAAATTAAGTGATAAAATATTTATTTAGTTTTTCAATTGAAGATAGAGCATGAATATTAGAGATTTATATAGTTGATTCATTATAGTACAGAATATTACTATTTTTTTTTTAAAAAAAAGGGGTAAAAATTTATTAATTCCAAAGAATAAATACAAAGGACAAGGGCAGATCGCCCAAATCAAAACCAACCCCTAACCAACCTTATCCTTATCAATTAATTGATCTAACATAGAAGAAAGATCCAAAGGCAAAGAACCCCTATCAACAATATTCCAACCTTCCAGTTGATCAGATGCCCATTTAGCCAAGAAATCCACCACAACTTTCAACTCCCAAGGAATATGGGAAAAAGAAACTGAGTCAAAAGACTCGCTCAAACTAAGAATACATTTATTTAAGTTGAATTATTTTGACTATTTTTATATCTTAATATCTAAGGACTAGTAGCGTTTAAATGTTTGTGGAAAGATATTGAATGGTGAGGTTATATATCCCCCTCAATTAATCCATTTTTTTAAAAAAAAAAAAACATCTAAATGACTTCTAATTAAATCCGGTACCCACTCACATGATGATTGCATATATTGAAATGATTATGGCATATGCCAATCGATATATTGAATTGAAAGTAATAATATACCAGAATGAGATAAGTGGATGAAACATCAAATACTTACAATTAGAAAAAAGTAAATACAAGTAACAATATATGGATTATTTCAATTCCATCATAATTAGATTTTTTTAATATAGTTAGTTTTTATTAAGTGGAGATAAAAAATAGGAAATTAAAATATTTTTAGTAGTATTTCTTATTGTTTTAGAAACTAGTATTGTTATTGTTGGTTTGATGTAAATATTATAAATGTTTAAATGTTAATTTTTTTATTGTTGATAATTGTGCAAGTTAAAGTAATGAATGTTCACTATAGAATTTGTTATACATGAGGCAGAATGATGATGATGTGAATCATTCTCCTATTATGCAAATAATTTGAGGTATGATATTTTAGGGATTATTTTCTTTTCTTTTCTTTTTCATTTGTTCCATATGAAATGATTTCTTGTAAAAAAAATTAAATTAAATAATGAAAAATTATTATAAGGTATTGTGTATGATAATCTATCTTGATTTATTCATAAGGACTAAATGCAAGACCGTGCAGTGTAATTTTTTTGTAATATGTGTATTGTTCATGCACATACTATTTGAATATGATACTCAACTTCATTAGCATAACATATCTAATTCTCAAACATGAAAAACATTAGAGTGTGATGACATGTTTAGGGACATTTTATGTCAGGTTTCAGCGTACTTGCCTCTAATTTATAGAGTGTTGATTTTTTCATTTAAATCTTAATTATTTTTGTCATTTATGCTTATTTTATAACTATCTAAGTCTATTTGACACTAGTGTAGTAGATGTTAGTAGAAGATAGATTTAACCTTAAATGATATAATTCATAAGAATTATAGAAATCTTTAAGCATGGATAAAAGGTTTAAGACATTGTATTATATTTATCAATGAATTTCTACTAATTCCATACAATAAACCAACCAAGTGCTTTTTGTATTTGGTTATGATTGATTTGGACTATAATTTAGCTTCATGTGAAGAAAGAATTAAGTTTGTACCAAAATAGATATTTATGGAAACTTACTTATCATGATTAAGAAGTTTGAAGTAATTATTGTGTTATTTTTTTTCGTTATATTCTTGGTCGTGAATTGCAAGACTTATTTAATTTAGCTTTATGTTTGTAGAGAGTATTAACTTTGTACCAAATGTTTTGAAAACTTATTTTCCAACTTATTATATTATTCTTTCTTTGATAGATAGGAAGTAGCAACACTAATTCTAGCGCTATGAAGAATTTCTGATTTTACTGTCCTATAAAATCTGAGACATGATTTTCTTCAATTGAAAACTTCTTTTATATATATATATATATATATATATATATTCAGTGAACAAATTACTTTATGAGTACTAGATATACTTTCCCCATAAATTTATGGCCCAAAATCATCTCAACCACACCTACATAACTTTTCTACCAGTTGACTATGATGAAACACTCCTTTGATAACCTTTTGAGTAGCCTTCATCACATAAAAGACACCTCAATCAATCTAGGAATATACTTTGGAGAGTGGTTTCCCTAAAAAAATATCTTCTTGTTCCCATTTGAATCATCTTTCTAATTCTACAAATCTATGACATAGTGTAATCAGCACACAAAACTACCTAGAAGATGACCTATCTTTTAAAGATGGGTTTTCTAAGGATTTAAAACAATTGGGTCGGAAACCTTGGCTGGATTATGGAACAATACGAAATGCTCTCAAACCTGTTAATGACAATTTTCTCTCAAAGGAGAAGATACAAACCAGTATTTTTCAATGCAGTTTTCTATATTTAAATGGCAGCATAAAATTTCTGTTTTATTGATCACCTTGCTAAATCTCCTACTTACTGAGAAAATTTGTCGAGGTTATCCAGATAACAATTTTCTGGCAATTTGGAACTCAATAACAGAGATAATAAAAACAAGACGGAATTGGCTGCAGATTTGTATGAATTTGAAAATTATAATCTTAAATTTTAAAAAACAACTTTGAACTCAATACACAGAAATTAAATAAAAACATGATAAAATTGGGCACCAGATTTGCATGACCTTGAAAATTGAAAGCTTGAATTAAAAAACACTAGAAATTGCAATACCAAACGCACCAAAGACAGGCACATAATTTGGTAGTAGAATAAGTCAAGGCATAAAAGACCAAAAATACAGCAGCCAACATTTCCAAAGTCAAAAGTGTATGTAGCCATTTTCAATAAGGAATCCAACATAGACTAGGCTAGCTTTCCCTTCACCATATCTCACTTTAATTATTACTTATCTTGTATAAGAATGCATATAATTATTGAGCGTGCAAAGTTTTTAATCAATATTCTACATCATTAAAAGAAGATAAACTGTCAACCCAAATAATAATTGTTGGAAATTAATCCCAATTAACTTCATTATAGATTTTTCATTTTGCTTGTTCCACCATATCTTCTAGAAATTCTCAAATTCCTTGCCTCCAGCTAAATACATTAAACAATATTCAAATGTTTTTTTTTTAATAGTCTTTTTGTTGATGCATGTTCTGTTGTAGCAACAGAAGAAACAGTCAGTATTTTCTGTAGCAACAATTTGGACAGCTAGAGCATATTTGCAACTCATCTATGTTTTCATCTCTATTTTTTCTCTCTGTTTTATTCTGTTTTATTTCTCTACTCCTCTGCCCTCTTCCTTCAATAATGATTTGTATTGTGATAAATTTATTTTTGAAATATATATAATATGTTTAAATTTTCATTAATGTTCTTCAAATTAATTTTTCCTTTCAATAAAATTAATATGATTGAAAAAGACTTACTTTTAATATTAGACAGTCAATCCATTAAAAAATATTTTTAAAATTAAATGATTTACAATTTTCAATAAGAAAAAAGTACATCCAAAAATTTTATCATAAATATTGTATTTTTAAATTATTTTTTATTTCTCCCCACGTCTTCGGAGGGCACCGCTCACGTAAAAAAGTTTACCAAAGACACTACAGTTTATAGGAGACGACTACATTACAATTCTTACAATCTATATATATATAAATACAAATATCATTGTCCTTTATATTTGAAAATGACTTTATATTAAAAATATAGAAAGAGCACGCTGTATTTAATTAAAATCTGAAAAAACAAAAGTCATAATGCATTTTGTTCATTAATTAAACTCTATTCAATGAATGTTGACAAATAAAAACTTCATGATTATATTGTACACGCACAAACCTGTACAACAATAATCTGTGATCTATATAACTGTAATGTCCCAACTTTGTATTGCTTGATTTGAATAAATTTTTACCTCTCTTCTAATTGTCAGTAATGCCTTGCCTTACTCCCACCTCCATGTATTCTTACAATAATCCCAAATGTTCTCCGCCCATCTCTCTCTGCCCTTCTACCATACAAAATAATCAGCCCTGTGGAAATGCTTACAATAATCCCAAATGTGTGCATTCTTCGTCGGTTCCAAATTACGACGTATTTCTTAACCATCGTGGTACAGATGTGAAGGAAAGTGTAGCAAGTCTCATCTTTCATAATCTTGAGAATAAGGGATTGAAGGTCTTGCTTGACAAGAATTCAATCCAAGTTGGGAGCAACATACCTGAGGCAATAGAGGACGCTATTTACTCCGCATCTGTGCATGTTGTCATTATTTCTGCTAATTATGCGGAGTCGAGGTGGTGCTTGAAAGAGCTGAATCTGATCCTCAAAACTGGGGCTCCCATAATACCAGTATTTTGTGGAGTTGATCCTTCGGAGCTTCGAATGAAAGATGAAGATGGTGTGTATGGTGGAGCGTTCCAAAAGCATGAGCAATCTGGGAGTTTTGAGACACATACAGTTGAGGAGTGGAAGAAAGCACTCCATGAGGTTTCATATATTCGGGGCTACATTTTTAGAGGGTAAAATTATTTCTTGCTTGTTTGTTTCAGTTAACGAAATTCATTTTATTGAGACTATTTCTTTTGATACCTCAAATGTGAGTGAGAGAAAATTGGTAATTTCTTAGTTTGCTTGGACTTTAAAACATTATTTCTCTTAGTTCATGCTCTTACATTGTAAGATTAATTGCTCAATTTAAATTCAAGCTTTTAATTAATATTCTGTTTTAAATTTTGGTTTAAATAGTATATTTTAATATTTGATTTGTTTAGGTGGTTTATTTAAAATCATACGTTTTATTAGAGAAATTATTGCGATTTTATATGAACTACATAAATAAGTCAAATCATAGAATGTGTTGTTTATGTTTGCTCCTATTTCATTCTTTACCATCTTAACCATCACTTTACTTATAATTAAAATTGTGAATATAAAATTGAATATGAGTGAAATAATTTTAAAAAACATTTATTGTGTGCATTGCAGAGATCAAGGAGAGCTTCTGAACCAAATTGCAACAAATATCATAGAGCTTATTGAGAGAAGGAAATCTCAACCAAAGCAAGAATACAAAAGAAATTTTCACTAAGAAATCGTTCAATTTCCCAAAATGAATATAGTCCATGTTCATATAAATATATGATGAAATTGTAGATATTGTAATGTAAGCAGTGTACAAGTTGTGGACAATATAGTTTAGTTGTAGATATAATTGATACACTCCATTTATCAGTCTTTGTCAAACCAACTTACTTCCACATCTTGTTTATGTTATATTTTGGGGCTAACAACTTCCTCGAGCAATGAATTTTCTTAGCATGGATGGCATTTGGCGTCTTGTGAGATTCATTCATGCAATTCGCATGGAATTTACTCTTTAGGATCTTGAATAGTGTTCTTAACAGTTTGGATAAGGCTCTTAAGAATGTCCATGCCATTTAATTAACTCATGGGGAATTATTGGAACTCATCAACTATGAAAGGTAACAATATCATTACCTAAGGCTACAATATCCTTCTTTAGAAGTAATTTGGCTATCATGTTACTCTTTTGATCTTTAATCCAGGTGTTAATGAGCACAAATATTATATGTATTAGCTCTATTGAGATGTACATATTGATAGATGGAGATAATTTATTGTGTGATATGATGTGTACTAAAATCTATTTAGATCTATAAATGTTTTTCAAACAATTATTATATAATTTATGTAAATAAATTCAAGTTCTATTGAATTCATATGAAGGATTATAGGTGATTTGAGCATAGTTTCATATTGAAATAATCAGATAAATGTATCATAATAGAACGATTAGCTAAATAGAGATTTAATCCAATTACAATTTGACTAAGCCAATAAAATTTTATCAATGAAATAAAGAGGAAAGTAGGAACCAACCAACTTATAAGATATTAATCATATAGATGCTAGATATAGATGGAGAAACTCTTGCAAGAATAAATTCCACCCTAAAAAAACCCAAATTGGTATTACTAAACATAATTTATACATTCTACTTATTTGTATAAATGCAACTTGATGCTATTAGAGTACCTAAACTGAACCTTACAATCCATTATTCCATGCTTCTAATACATATAAAAAATAAAAATAAGAAACCATCAACTGGTATCCAAAGAGTCATGGTAAAAATCTAGTACCCATATGATCATGGGAAATAATCTTGAAAGATTATGTAACCTCTCATAGATGTCTTACAATCTTCAAGTACATGTCATAGATTTCATAGATTCCATCATAATTATCAAATTATCTAAAATCTCAATCATACAAGGATGGTGCTTTGCAACTCCCAATTTTAACCTTCTCAATGTAATATTTCTATTTTCCAACCTCTTAAAAATATCCAAAGTATCTTAAAGAATAAAGAATCCCAAATGTTCCGACTTATTTCAATGTAATATAACTGTAATGTCCCAACTTAGTAATAATCTGCGATCTATATAACTGTAATGTCCCGACTTTTGATTGCTCTATTTTGATTTGAATAAATTTTTACCCCTCTTCTAATTGTCAGTAATGCCTTGCCTTACTCCCACCCCATGTATTCTTACAATAATCCCAAATGTTCTCCGCCCATCTCTCTGCCCTTTTACCATACAAAATAATCAGCCCTATGGAAATGCTTACAATAATCCCAAATGTGTGCATTCTTCGTCGGTTCCAAATTACGACGTATTTCGTAACCATCGTGGTACAGATGTGAAGGAAACTGTAGCAAGTCTCATCTTTCATAATCTTGAGAATAAGGGATTGAAGGTCTTCCTTGACAAGAATTCAATCCAAGTTGGGAGCAACATACTTGAGGCAATAGAGGACGCTATTTACTCCGCATCTGTGCATGTTGTCATTATTTCTGCTAATTATGCGGAGTCGAGGTGGTGCTTGAAAGAGCTGAATCTGATCCTCAAAACTGGAGATCCCATAATACCCGTATTTTGTGGAGTTGAGCCTTCGGAGCTTCGAATGAAAGATGAAGATTGTGTGTATGCCCGAGGGTTCCAAAAGCATGAGCAATCTGGGAGTTTTGAGACACATACAGTTGAGGAGTGGAGGAAGGCACTTCATGAGGTTTCATATATCAAGGGCTATATTTTTAAAGGGTAAAATTATTTATTGCCTGCTTGTTTCAGCTAACGAAAAATCATTTCTTAATTGTATTTAGATGTAATGAGTAAACGAAGAGTCCATGCAAACTAAACTCTATGAAAAACAGTATATACCTTGTTGCCATCAATTTCTTTTGATGATAAAATTTGGTAATTTCTTAATTTGCTGTGGATTTTAAAACATTATTTCTTTTATGAGATTAACTGTTCAATTTAAATTAAAGTTTTTAATTAATATTTTTCTTATATATTTTGGTTTATACAGTGCATTCTATGTTTTGATTTATTTATGCGGTTCATCTGAAATCATACTAATAGATGAGTCTTATTAGAAGTTACTATGATTTTAGATGAGTCACATAATTAAGTTAAAGCATAGAATGTGTTGTTTAAGCAAGCCCCTATTTCATTTTTTTGCCTCTTAACATTTTGCTTATAATTAATATTGTGAATATAAAATTAAATATAACTGAGATAGTTTTAAAATACATTTATTGTATGTATTGCAGAGATCAAGGAGAGCTGCTGGAACAAATTGCAATGAATATCATAAAGCTTATTGAAAGAAAAAAAATCTCAACCAAGGCAAAAACAGAAAGGAAATTTTCACAACAATCATATAATTTGATTGTAAGAAATAGCTCAATTTCCAAAAAAAATACTTTTATGACAAAATTGTAGATATAGTAATGTAAATGATGTAGAAGTTGTGGAGGATATATTTTAATTATATATATAACTGATATACTATATTTGTTGATCTTCATCAAACCAACTTACTTCCACATCATTTCTATGTTATAATTTGGGGTTGACAACTTCCTTGGGCAATGAATTCACTTAGTATGGATGACATTTGACATATTGTGAGATTGATTCATGCATTTCACATGGCATTCACTCATTAGGATTTGAATAGTGTTCTTAACAATTTGAATAAGGCTCTTAAGAATGTCCATGCCATTCAATTTTCTCATAGGGAGTTGTTAGGAACTCATCAACTATGAAAGGTGACTATATATCATTACCTAAGGCTACAATATCCTTATTTAGAAGTAATTTGGTTACTCTTTGTTATCTTTAATCAAGTGTTAATGAATACAAGGATTATATGTGTTAGTTCTATTGAGATTTACATGATTGATAGGATGGAGATAATGTACTATGTGATTATCATGTGTAATAAGATCTATTTGGATATATATATATATATATATATATATATATATATATATATATATATATATATATATATATACACGGACATGTACATGTACATATACATACATACATACATACATACATACATACATACATACATACATACATACATACATACATACATATATATATATAAAGAAATTCAAGCTATATCAAATTTATTTGATTGACTAAAGGTGATTTGAGTATAGCCTTAAGATAAACAACATAATAGAAATATTAACTATGTAGAGATTTAGTCCAATAACAATGTCATTAAGTCAATAAACTTTTATTATTAAAATAAAAAGGCAAGTAAAAATCAACCAACTCATAACATATTAGCCATATAGACACTAGATATACATGGAAAAACTCTTGCAAGAATAAATTCAACCTCAAAGAAACCTAAACTTGTATTACAAAAAATAATGTATACAATCGACTTATTTCTTTAATTCCAAAGAACCTTATAATCCATTATTCCATGCCTGTCTAATATTAATAAAATGACAATTATTACTTATAGATTCAATCTAAAAACATTGATCCAACTAAGCACTATTCTTTATGCTTCTAGCTCCATCCAATAATGTAATATTCGTCCTATTTATGTATTTTATTGTGACATATATGGATTCTTTTCCTACCTTAAAATAAATACTTGGTTACAAAAGTCATCAAAATATCTAGAATATTATTCCCCTCTATCATTTGACCTTAATATTTTATTTTTTAAACCATCTAATTTTCACCAAGAACTTAAAAATATTCAAACTTACTAAAAAAAACTCAAATTTATACCTTAGGAAATAAATCCAAGTATAATGTCAAGTATTTATCAATAAATGAAAAAAACTATAAATATTTTTTATTTGAAGTAATCTCTACAAGACCAAAAACATCTAGTAAATAACCTCTAATCATCTATTTTACCTAGTGCACTACCAAAAATAAACTTTACTTTACTTCCCACACACAATACACTAACAAGATTAAAACCCACACAATAACCAAACAAATCATCCAACATATTTTTGTTAACAAGGGTCTTACACCCTTTTTCACTAGTGTGACCTACCCTATGGTACAAAAACATCTTGATGAATCTAGATTTTCAATTATATAAGATAAGTTATGGTGTGTAGAAGTATTAAGATTAAATTATATCTTACACCAAGATCCCTTACCTAACACTAGACTCCCTCTAGCCAACTTACAACCACTCATGTCAAATATAACCTGCAATCCAACATCATTCATATTTTAAAAACTAAAAACAACTTGCATGCTAATCCTAGACTTCAAAGAACATCTATGAGAGATCATCCACTCATATCACTCAACATAAGTCTTATGTTCTCCTTACAAACAATCCAATATAAAATATTATAAGGTGCACCTCAATACCATCGTATAATTGTATAAAAAATCATTTTATATAATGGGTCACAAGATATGAGGAATCGAATCAATCAGACATGAACCTTCACTAACAATGTTAGTTAAAATGAAAAAATATCATTTTTCTTATTGAAGGATTTATCAATAGAGGATTCTTCAAATTCCTTATTTACACTACTATATTTCATATTGTAGTGTCACAAATTGTACTCCCTTAAGCTAAAAGAACAATTTCATGATTTATTTGGAACTCACTTTATTATCCTCTTCGTTGATGCATTTTAGAGACATTCCCTAGCCTTCACCTTTCCTATCAACCAAAAGTATGTGTCAATGTTACCCTAAAAGGTGCCTTATCAATCATATTTCATCAAATTAACCTCCACAAGTGCTTGTTTTCTAAATAAGTCTTGATTAAGAAAAGCCTAAACTTATAAATAAGATTTGAATGTGTGCAAAAGGGTTGGAAAAGAGTGTTAGCACCCTAGTCTAGGTGTTTTTCCCAATAAATTTGATTTTTTATTTTTGTCGGTCTCTAATATCGGAGATGTGAATTCAAATTTGGGTCTTGATAGTAATTTAATCTCTAAAATTAAAATTAATTTAGTCAACCTACATTTTAATTTATTCCTATGTTCTACTATAAATACATGAATTATTATTTCAAATTAAAAGGAAAAGTAATTACAATACAACAAAGCTCTACTAAAATACATTCATTTTTATAGATTCGCAAAGCAAATTTCAAATTTAATCAAGCTAGTGCTCAATGATTAGAGTTTGATGCCAATGGAAGGACATGATGGAATCTAGGTTTTGAATATAGTTTTTAGCTTCCTTCGTGTACCTAATGACTTGTTTCCAAAGTGTTCTCATCTTCAAACTTTGATTTCTTTGTTACTCAAAGTAATGTCTTTGCATATTTGGATTTTCCCTAGGGTATTTAACTTTCTCTTGGGTTGATCTTACCTTTTATCATTTAGGATACTTCTCTAACACATTTGAATAGGAATTTTTTCATTTTATCTCATTACAACCTTAGATACACTTAAGGTTAGGAGAAAACACATGTATCAATCAATCAACTATTCATGGAGGTAAAAATGCTAAAACAATGGTTTGACCAAGGAGAACTCCTATGTTGCCACCCCTTTCCTCCTCATTGCTATGTGTAGTGTATAAAAATGTATCCCTTTACATTTTCACACTTTTTTTGGGTCCTCCTAATTAAATTGGTCTTAATTAGGCCTTAATAAGCTCAATTATTCATCTGCAAGCCTAATAAATTACATTTTTCAAAGGGGAAACCCAACAATAATTAATGCCAACACATAACACTTTACCTTGAGCAATGTGTGTTCTAGGAATAGGGACATGGGATCCATTTTTCCATGGGTGAATTCATCCTCCCTAGGCCTTCGAACCTAAATTTAAAATAATTTTTTGGTGGTATTTTAAGGTCCCAAAATCCATATTTCAATGTCATCTTGTAATATTTGAATTTCGAGAAATTAAGGATACATACTAATAAATACAAGGTTATTTTATAAGTTTTGCCTATAATTTTTCAAGATCTAAGAGAGCATTTCAAGAGCAATCAAAGGCATTCAAGAGTAGATATATTAGAGTTTTATTGCAACAATCAAGATCCAATCATCATGTCAAAGTCTTCTTGCATCATGAATGTTTGTGGAGCTAACATTGTGACGGAAGTTTCAAGATTCCAGCTTCGCTATTCAGCATTTAATTCAAGAATCAAGATCCACATCCATTGAAGCCATTCCATGCAAGTTTTAGATCTCCATTCAAAGGTTTATTCACGGGTTTTTTGAGTTGCAACATACCTTGTTCATTCATCATTCCTTTCATACTTTTATTATTTCAATTCAATGTTTAATTAACCAAACGGGGTTTGACCAAGGCAAACCCCCATTCTCCAAAAATAAACAATTTTTCCCCTCTTGTATTTGTCTTGTAGATTTTAGGTTGAAGAAGGATTAAAGACCTCTTGAAGAGAAAGATTGAAAAGTTGTCAAAGTTGTCAAATCATGGAATCTCACCTACAAATCTTATTTTTGACTGTCCGACACTAAAACTTGGATAAATTGGAAGCTAAATATCAATAGCAAAGGCTCCTGAAAGTTTGTTGAAAACCCTGACAAAGACCCATTCGCCCATGGGCGAATGAGTCTCAAACAACCTTCAGAAAGTGCCTTTTGGTGACTAGTAAACATCATAATGCCCTTCTTAGATCTACAAAAAGTTTGTTGTTTCTATCTGTCATATGCTTTATATTGTTGTTACAAGTTTGAATTGGCACAATTAGGTTGATTTTCTATTTTTAGTTTTTCTCCCAAAAGTGTTGTTTAGCATTGT
>VDFB02281492.1:833537890-833559307 GCA_007258455.2 Sequoia sempervirens
TATTCTCAATTACAAATTCTCCTTCCTTTATTTCTAAGGAATATATTTTTTAAATAAGTATTTTTTCTCAAACTCTTCATTTAATAGATCTTGTTGGTTCTCTTCAATATTAAATAAATGTAGTAGCCTTTCCTAAGAAAAATAAGAGAATCGAATCTACAAGACATAAATAAATATTTGTTTTCACCTTATTATCCCTATTTCTCCAATAATCACTAGATAGATGACTAATGTCAGAAGATTATGAATTCCCTTGGAACATTGAGTTGGATCTACTCCCCCTATGTAGGACCATATTTGTTGGTCCATATTGCAAGACCTTTTTCCTTGAGTTTTGTATCCCATGGGATGAGGATGGATCTTGTGTGCCAAAAACTTTAGATAAGTTTCTACTTGGGCTATAGATATTGGATATTCTAAGATATGGGTATTGGATATTGTTTGTTTAGTATTTAAGTTGTAATATTTTGGTTATATTAGGGTGAGTGCAAGATCATGGTGGCCTAAAAAGTGGCAATATGACAAAAAAAGGTGGGTAACAACTTTTTTTTCTCTAAATTTGATGAAATGAAAAGGGTTTATTGAAAAAATTGTCATCTCTCCACCAATATGAGATATGGCTTATTTAGAATTAAATAGATAATTATTATTGATTTTCTACATGCATTATGACTAAAGTCCTGATTGATAGGCTGATTGAAAAACATATATAATTCTTAAACGATTTCACATGTTTCGAATCCAGAAGATGTGGCACATTTTATGCTTCCCATACTATAGGATAAAAAAAATGAATTTCATAAATTTTTCACCAAGATATGGTGGTCATACAAACAAGTTTTAATATTTTTAAAAAGTTCTAATAAAAAATTCATAACTAATTATTTACTTGCAAAAATATTACAGAAAAGGATGTCAAAAAATATATCTGAGCATGTTTCCTCTACTTATATTAAAAGTTTCAAAAAAATGTATTTTTTTTGCTTGTAATTAGGTTGGTCAAACATACACCTACTTTTTATTCTTTCATGAAAATTTAGTACTACTAGATTGAAATTTCAAATTTTCACCAAATATCTATTTACTTTTTTCCAAAAATGACTACTATCTTAGAAACCATATTCAATTTTCTACATATTGTGTTCTTACATATTTTTAAAATTATTTTAATAACTTATTCAAATTTTTATTTCAAGTTGCTTAACTCTATTTTTCTAAATTTTGATTGCCAATTAAAGGCTTTGTTTGGACCCCCATGATCTTACACTGACCCATTAATTAAAGTCTTAAGTAAAAATTATTAGTTAAGTGAAGGGGTTCAAAATGGGATAGTAATATTCTATAGTAGATGACTATTTAAAAGTGTAAAGATGTTTTCTCAATTAGGAAAAAAAATTTGATGTTAGCAAGGGTAAATATAGAGATCAAGACATGTTTTCAATATAGTCAAATAACTTTTAATGTCAAAGTTAAGAAAGGTGATAATCCATTAGTTGTACCTCTCTAAGTGATTTTAATTGCATGTTGAATCATTATTACAATAAATTTGCTCATTGAGAATTTATTTAGTTAGGTTGTTTATTTTCATCATTAAGAACTTTGTTACTTCATATGCTAGATTGCCTACCTAAAAACTTGAAGATGTGTCCAATAATCAATGTTTATTGATTAATTAAAGTATAAATTTCAATTATGGTTTAAACTCTTTGATTTTTGTACTTGTTGATTTTAGTAACTTGAAGCTAAAGAGTTGGTCAATATAAAAAGGTTAGAAGTTCTCCAAAATAGTGATTAGAATATATAATGCAAACAATATAAGGGTTATGATATACTTATAGATTCAAGTAGAAAATTGAAAATACAATTTTTCTATGAAAAGAAACAAAACTTAGACTTGGGTATCAATAGCTTCCTTTTTATGTTTTCCTTTCCATTAATAGTAATGATGTGTAAATTTAGCACAATGGAATTATAAGAGTATCATGTATATAAATTTTGTAAAGGTTGTTTTGTCATTTTATTAAGTATTTCCAATAGAGGTTGAATAAAACTGAGGTAGTACACTATAACACATATTGTGGAAAACTTAAAAATGTTGTGTTTGTGACTCAAGTTTGAGATATATGGTATCAAACTTGGGATGATGGTGTGGTAGACATATAGGATGGTCTACCTATGTATACCCTTATGTTAATTATGTTTGATGTAAAGATAGAATTTTTTGTTCCTAAGTGTGTTTGATTATATACTACAAATCCCCTAGCGATGACCACTCCAATTGGAGAAGGCTCTGCTAGTGTACTCAAGGTTGAGGGAATCCCCTATTTTTATTTCCAAGCTTTATTAATCTTGGTTATAATGTGTTTTCAATGGCTTATCTAACCATACTTGCACCTATAAATTCACTAAAATAATACATGTAATGCAACCACAATGAAACACAAAGAAATATAGGAAATACATCATCTTTCACAATCAAGTTAAATCTTGTGCACCAAATGTTGAAATAACAAGGTAAAAAAAACAATAGAAATATTAACTATATATAGATTTAATCTAGTTATGATTTAATTAATTTAATAAAATTATATCAATGAAATAATTATAAATAAGAAAACTCATGAAATATAAACCATATATGCACTAGATATAGTTCTCAAGAAATTATTGTAAGAAAAGAATCCACCTGAAAGGTATCCAAGCTTGTATTATTCCAAACAACATGTAATATGAAAAAAAAATCATTTTATCCCTCTAATAAGTCTAGTATAAGTAAGAGAACCTATAAAAGAACCTTAAAATAAACTATCCCAATGCTTCTAATAGATAGAAAATTCAACAACAAGAAACCATCAAGAGGTAGTCAAAACTACAAGTCAAAAATACAAGCCGTGAAAAAATATAGCACCCATATAATCATAATCAAGCATCTTAGAATAGTTTATAACTTTTCCTTCATCTATTACACATACCACACCCTTCTTATGCATCATAGATGTCGCATGTATCATTGACATAATGATCAACTTGACCAAGATCCTAATCTTAGGAACTCCATGAGGGTATTTAGTTCATGTGTCATATCAACCAAATAGGGATGATGTTTTGTAAATCTTAATTTTTAAAATTTTAATGCAACCTCCCTATTCAATTTTCCTCTTACATTTTATCACAAAAATCTCATTTAAATAATTTTATAAAATCCTCACCCACATATGGGCATCACACTTTACCCACTTCAATATGTATAAAAATCATACTTTATTTATTATCTACATAGTTAAGTATAATTAATCAAGAACTAAGATAATAAGGTGAATTGAACCTCTTATTTTATTGCATCAACACAACCTCAATCTCATGCATTCGTGCAACAATTACTCTATTCAATAGCATCACTTGCATGCTTGTCTTCACTCAAATCACATGACATATAGTATTTACACAACTTAATGGACCATAATTCCTTGGATCACAACTCCACACAATAACATTCCAAACAAGACTCTAACACATCTTTGTGCAACAATTCTCACCTATATAACATCGAAGTACACATAGGTCCACATTATTTCAACTTGCCATCAATTAGTTTAGCACCATGTGAACATTATAGATGTGGAGGATCTATTCCACACTGTAGCATCATAAATTGTCACCCCTAACAATTTCATGCTAGGTTTAGCTACCCCTATGTGATTAGACCTAGTTATGCTTGTAAATTACTCATTTTATGGTCATCTTCATAAAATCAAAATTAAATTGGGAATTATTATTTAATATTTATTTAATGACATTAAAAAACCAAAAATAGGTCTAGAATAGGGTGCCACCACCCCTTTTCAATCTATTTTGGCCCTAGTTTAAATATGTTATTGTCTACATCTTAAAGTTTACAAATTTAAATTCATTTGTCGACTTTTGATAATTAATTTTGCAAAAAAATGAATCAATGCATAAATATAATTATTTTTCACCATTTGAAATATTTGAAAAAATTAAAATTATTTTCCTTGGGATACCAACCCAAAGGCTTGGAGGGCATTCCCAACAAGGCTAGAGACGTGTTTTTGCAAATTCTACAAATTTTCACATAATTGAGTCTGTGCTCACCATCAAGATTGCATCTAGTTCAATATCGACAAAATCGAACACATGGATAATGTTAGGTTCTCTCTTAGGTATCCAACGATGTAATTGTTTTCACTTTTTGACAATGTTAAGCCTTTCATCCATAATTTATTTTGTTTGTATGTCTGTTTTTTGCTAAAAAGTAGTGTTTGGTGTTTTTTTGTTATAAATTAACCATTCATCAAAATTTCAAATAAATTACATTTTTAGAAACTAGACTCTATTCTACAAATTTTTTTAAAAAAAAGAAAAAAAAATCAATTATTTTCAAAAATTTGTAGGGGGAGCATGGTCAAAATTCTGCTTTTCAGGAAGTTCCCACTTAGAAAATTAGTAAAAACTCAAATATTCATTAAAAATTTATCAAAAAAATGGTGAATAAACTAGATGTTGTTAGCTAACTTCTATCTGTAGCGATTTTAAAAATACTAAAAAAAAGTTCACCGTGCTCAGGTCGTACAAGAGTTGCTATGTAATGTTTTTCTAACAAAAACAGTACCAATTTGTGTACATCCCTCTTTTGAACCCCTTAATTTCAACCATTTTCAAAATAAATTAGTAGTTTAGAAAGTAGACTTGGAGCACTTCGATCCTTGTTTTTGTTCCATCTCAAAATTTTGAGTGTAACTATCCTCAATTCCACGTCCAAGGTCAACATTTCCTGATTTCAGAAAAAAAAAGTGGCCACTTAAGCCCCCTTTTTGGGAACCATCTTGGTGCACTTACCCACTTGCAATAATTTAAATTAAGCAACTAATTCTCCTTGTATGATATGAGTACAATGACTTCATACCATCAAGAAAAACATATTTGAGTGGTAAGTTGCATTACTTGTCAATTTGTCACTTGTTTTCATCCATTTTCATTTGCCCTCGATAGAGGGTAACCACTCTTTACATCATCATCATAGATGTTGTGGAAGTAGAAACATTGAAACATGGTTCAATGAATTAGGCAATCCCCTATATAGCACAACCATTTCTCTCATCTCTTGTGTGTAGGTGATAGATTTGAAGTGGATTTGGGAAAGGATGGAAGACCTAATTGCAAGATCAAGCATTCAAGTCTCCTATGTCAACAAATTAAGGCAAGTGCAATTAATCATCAATAGAAAAGGTTTTAAGCTAAGTCTAGAAAGGAAGAACCTAAAGACAATGACCATCTAACATCTAGTTTTTTATTATTGAGATTTGTACTTCTTGGTCTAGGGCACTAGCACCCCTGTCCAACTAGTTTGAGCCCAAATTCATATGCCAAGTTCCTGTCTCTGCACCCTGTTTTTTTGTGACTAATTTATGTGTTTCATCTTTTCATTTCATTGTAATTGCATCATAATTTTATAGATTAACAATTGAGGGTGAGTGCACAAATATGGGGGGCCAAAAAGGGGTCTTAAGTGGCCACTTTTTTTTTGAAATCGGGAAACACTAACCTTGGATGAGAAAAATTTGAAGATAGTTACACTCAAAATTTTAAGATGCAACAAAAATAAGAGTCGTAGTGCTTTGAATATACTTTTGAAAATACTATTTTTTTTTTAAAAAAGGTGGAGATTAAGGGGTTCAAAAAGGGGGGCACATAAATTGGTCTTATTTTTTCAAAAAAAACATAACATGGCATCTGGTGTGCCCCCCCTAAAATGTTAACTTTTTTAGTATTTTGAAAATCGCTTTAGTGATAAATTAGCTAACACCATATAGTTTATCCTCAATTTTTAAATGCTAATTTTTTAATGAATATATGATATTTTACTAATTTTCAAAGTGGACACATCCTGAAAAACATAAATTTGAGCATGTTCCCCCCTAAATTTTTTGAAAACTAATTACAAATATCTTTTTTTTAATATGACACTAGAATGGAATCTAATTTTAAAAAATGTAATTTATTTGAAATTTCAATGAATAGTTAAAAAATAAAGTTAAAAATACCAAACATTGGTTTTTCATAAAAATACATACATCAATAAAAGAAATTAAACATGGAAGCCTTAACATACTTAAAATGTGAAAAAAATATATATGCTTAGATAGCTAAGAGTGAGATTAACATTACCAAGGTGTTTTCTTGTACTTGACCTTGAAACATGTACAAACCTGATGGGGAGCACGCTTGAGATTATGTGATTTTTTTTAGAATCTAAAAACCACATCTTTGGGTGTTGGAAAGTCTATCCAAGCCTTTGGGTTGGAAATACAAGGCAAATACAAGCCAAAGGCTTGGAAATTCCCAAAGCCAAAAAAATGTGAGCACATTATAACATGATCATGTTATTTGAATGCATTCTCAAAATGTGAGTGTGTTATTAATGCACTCATGTTATGTGAATGCTTTCACAAAACATGAGTGTGTTATAACATGCTCGTGCTTTGTTCTACATTGAAATTTTTTCTTTTTTCTCTTTCTTCTCCTTATCTTTAAGTGAAACTATATACAAGAATATATTTTAGTGAAACTAGGTATAAGTTGACATTTACTTTCTTATACTTTAAGTTATATTTCGTGTATATACAGTTTTAGGATGTTTGAGAGTGGTTTTGGATCTCTAGGAGTTATAATGCAAATTCTAGTTTTTGGAAGATATTATAATTTTTTAGACTATAAAATTTCAATAATTAGCATGTTAAATTTTAGTAATCAACTAGGTCAAATTTCAATAATCAGCAATTTGTATAATCTCTCTCTCTCTCTCACTTACTCATTATTTATCCCTTACACTCTAGACCTCTCTCTCACTATCATCATCCCTTTATATAACTCTCTCTCCCTTGAGATCAAGAAATCTCTCCCTCCGTCCCTCCCTCCCTACCTCCCTCCCTATATCTCTCTACCTCCTCTCTCTCTCTCATTCTACCTCTCTCTCTTGCTTTCTCTCTCCTTCCCTTTGCAATTTTATCTCACCTCTCTCTCTCTCCCTACCTCTCACTCACTCCCTCCCTCTCTCTCTATCTCTCTCTCTATCTCTCTATCTCACCTCTCTCTCTCCCTCCATACCTCTCCTTCCCTCTTTAATTTTCTCTATCTCCCCTTTCACTTGTTATGAAATAATTCATCATACCCATAATATTAATCCATTTCCTACATAACCCCATGAGAGATAAACATGCATACAAGTAATCATAATTTATAGATCAAATAGAGAAGCCACAAGATAACACAAGATATACCTTTGGAAAACCCTCAAGAGGGAAAAACCCATCCTTTAAAAGAATCCATACTCCATCTATTATTTAGCAATAAAACATTACAAGAGTTACAATTAATACCTTTCAAGCATCAAGCCTCTTCAATGTATCCTCATGTGTCCAAGCATGAATCCACACATTCCATGCCATGCTTCACATATACACTCCTCAAAAAGACTCAATAATGGCAGCCCACTCACCTAACCATCCTTAACCACTAAACATGTGCTTATTTTTATAAACTCAAGCTCACACAAATACAACCAAGTGGTAAGATAAAACCATGTACCACACAACCATGTGAATACAAAACCGATGATCCCTTATTTAATATTGGGTACTAATTTTTCTCTTTTTTAAATATTTCCCCAATATTAAATTATCATCCCATGTCACTCACACATTAAATAATAAAACAATGTTACAATAATACATAAAGTGGTCCCCAAATAATTACCTAGTGTGATTAACCACAACTCCTAGGTGCATCACAACTAAATAACTATTCAATTACAATATTATAATATAACATTTTATGCAGTGGTGTACAAACTATATCTCAACATTCTCCCACTTGGTACATACATTTCATAAGGGATAAATCAATAAAATACATCCTCATAGCCATACATGTAACCACATGAATATCCAACATGCTCTTGTTCTCCATCAAGATACCTGTAATACAAAAAAAAGTGATTGCCATCTCAAGAAAGAACTCCTCTCATCCTCCAGCATGCCACCTATAGATGAAAAGGAACATGCCAAGTTGAAGATGCACCAATCCAAGAACACAAGCATCAAATCTAAGTGATAACAAAGGCTCCAAACAAGCTGCTATCATAGGTGAAAACCCACATGATCAAAAATAGCATCCAACCATCCATACCTCCAAGGTATCATTTAATACATTAGTAAACTAATGCGAAGAACATATGCAACCCATAAACCATAATTAAGCTCCATGTATCATACATGTCAATGAAGAGCATACATATCTAGGAACTCCCACTACATGGGTAATGTCATAGCATATCAAGTCCCAATAAATACTATATCAAGGTGTGATAAATAATCAACAATGAAGTACCAAGAAAAATAACAATGATCTACACATGCAACACCGACAGTTGCATAATCTCTCACAAAATGTCACCACAATCCTCTCAAACCATATGAACATGAACCTCCAATAAGGAACCATAGAATGAAGAGAGAAAACCTATAAACCATAAAATTTCCTTCTACCAACACCTCAAAAATGCAATGCTATGTCAAGTATGATCTCCTAACAACCCCAAGTGAAAAGCCTTAACAACACCCAAAACAATATTCAATCTCTTAGATCAAACTACATATGAATCATGTATAATGCTAACATAGATATAAGCCTCTCTAACTAAGAATATCAAACTCAAAGTGTACATTCCAAAATCAAGAAATCAGTCCAATAACCACCTACTAAAATCCTCGTCAATGAATGATAATATAAACTCAAATGCACAAGGAGATAAACATGCCAAGCATCTCTCAAAATGAATCCTACAGAACTAACTATCCATATCTCAAGATCCATATCTATGAAAGATAAAGTAATATAAACAAATGCTAAACAATCCTCAAATGAGTCTCCAAAATCAGTAACCATGACTCAACTAAATCTCATGAGAAATCAAAGAAAGAAACATAATCACATAGAAAATAGGATGGGCAATACCTATTAGATGATAAAACCATCGAATAGACCAAGAGTGGGGAATGAGAATGCTCCTCCAGGATAATCAAGTCATCATGACTCACTCCAAGAATAATCTCCTCTATAGTTCCATCATCAACTCATGTCCATATCTAGGTGAAGGCTCCTCTTTCTTCATGTTGAAACCTCTCAAGAGTAACCATCTCAAGAAAATGTGTGTAATCACAAGGGAACTTTAGCCTCACCCACATCTCCAAGTATCCATGAGCACCTACAACCGATCAATCCATGCTAAGATCCAAATGCAACACCACACTATCATGAAGCTCCCAAGAAAATGACCAATATACTCAATACCAAGAGAACCAACAAGATCAATGTCAAAGATCCAACTATAGAATCAGGAAACTATCACGACATCATGATCTAAACATCTCCTCCTATGAGATCACATGCAACAATGCATACATCCTAGTCTCAAGAGAACATGTAACATTTCAAAATCTAATATAGAATAAAGAGTATACCATGACATAATACCAATAACACTCTAAACCAAGAATTAACATCTCTAATCACATGAAGATAACCATCACCAATAATAAATCATGTCACTACCAACAACTCCCACTAAACTATGATACTGAGCTATACATGGCATCATGACAACCATATCTTCCATGAAGATCCTCCAAGTCCACACATGCAACTAAAATTCCATTCATACCAATTAGAACCAAGATCTCCAAGCCAATAAGATACAACCACCTTCAAACAATTAGGAACCAATCCTACACTATCAAATCATCACTATAAAAAATCTCCCATTAAAAAATGTAACCAATAAAATGTAACCAATCTATCATGACATCGTGATAAAACCACATGTTACAAGTCACATCAAATGACTAAACAAGTACTCTAACCATCCATCCTCTCATCCAAAATAAACATACCAGTGCATGAATGACCACAAACAAGGCCAACAAACAAAGTTTGCATCAACACTAAAACAATCTCATGGATATAGGTAGTCCACAACTGATTCATCCCATTGCATGAAAATGGGTAGCTAATCTGCAACCTGGATAACTCGTAGATACCAAATAATGAAGCATGAAAACTCATCATTGTTGTGCCCTCAAGCTTACTGACATGAAATTCCTGAAAGAGAAAAATTGGTGAGACCCTCTGGAAGTCTTACCGACTAGCAGCTATGTTCAAAAGTTTAAAGTCGTTGAGACTTTGGTTCTATCTTGCCGATGGGAGTCATCGGCAAGACATGTCTATCGCTATGAGTTTCCCATCTCATTCCATTGTGGTGGATCTCTTTCTGACGGGTTTGTTCCAGTTGGTTATGAGGGAGAGGCATGAACATTCAGAGTGACTCATTCTAAAAAAGTATGTCTCACCGACAGTTTTACACACGAATGTCATCGGGGTGACATGAGGGTTCGATAAGATTCTAAGCGATAGTGTTTCTCTCACCCATAGGCTGGTGCATTCAGTATGAACTCTTGGTGATAGCATTGGTCTCTCTGACTGTTCTGTGTTTGGTATGATGTCTCGCCAATAGCAATAGTCTTTCTGATAGAGATACATGAGTTGAACATCAGTGTGAAGTCTTAGCGATATTGTTTATCTCGCTGATGGATTTGTGTTCGCTATGAGCTCTTGCCGATAGCTATGGTCTTGCCGACAATTCTGAAATGGAAATCAGTGACAATACTTGTTGATGGAGTGAGTCTGGCCGATGGTTTTGCATTCGATATGACTCTTACCGATGGTGGTGACTCTTGTCGATAACGACAGTCAGGAATTTAGGCATCGGGGAGACATAGTCTGGTGTCTCACCGACATGCGATTCTGTTTGAACTTCTTTGACTGAATGATTGTCCTACGTGGTGTGTTCTGAACCAATGAGACAAGTGGAATGTGAACCATTGGTAGTTGGATTGTTGCGACCGTTCCTGTGTGGAAGATGAACAAATTGTGAGGAAAAAAATTATGCTCTGCAATGGTTGATGATGGTGAATAGTTTGAGATATCGAAAGGGTCACTCGATTAAACATGGATTGATTTGAGTGAATTCATTAGATGTTTCAGAGAGCATTGTAAGATTACTATTCTATACAAGATTGATCACTAAATGATGCTGCTATAAAATTGACATCAGAAAGTAAAGTCGACCTCTGTATGTAATTTTCTTTAATGTAATACAAAGAGGCTTTTCTTGATGTGCTGTGTTTTTCTCCTGTAAGGGTTTTCCCACGTAAATCTAGTGTCCAATTGTGTATGTTCATTTCCCTGTTATGTTATTCTTTTCATGTGTATCTTATTGAACTGTAATTGAAAAAATTTAAAGTCCTATCTGCATTCTTCCCTAAGGTTTTGGCGTTAGGAGAGTTTGGTCCGCACCTGAGCTTTCCTTACACTCAGCACACACACCATGTTTGGAACGGGGACCCTCTTTTCTTTTGCCCCACCACCTCATTTTGTCACTATCTTATTTTGCGTGCCCCTATTTTGGTGTCCTAAATGATCAACGTGCCTCCAAAGTCTCATCTTAAGGTGATCGTGTTTCATCCCCTCCATTTTGGCCAAGTCTTAGTGCCTTCCGGATCTTTCCTAGTAGTTTGCTTCTGTCAATGGCTAAGGGGCCTCCCAGAGCTGACCTGTCAGGTTTCCCTTGTCGGGTTTCATCCGAGTGTTCACTGCTTTAAGCAGCGAAAAGCTTCCACCTTCCCAAACCCTGGGACCTAGATCCCTATTTTTCGTCCAATTTGAACTTGTGATAAAATCACCTGCCTTTTCTCATCTCTAGGCCTAGCTATCCAAACTTCTACCCGTGGGACTCCATATCGACTTAGTCATTTCCAAATAGTAAAACTGCGATGGTGCTCTGCCCTCCAGGCCCCGAGATCCCCTTCATTGTCAACTTCTGAAATGTATTTAGAAACGGCCACGAGGTTGTGTCTTTCCAGACCCCGGGCCCCGGACCTCCCGCCGTCGTCCGTGACTTTGAACTTAACCAACCCTCCTGTCATTCATACAGACATTAAATGAGGGTATTAAATGCATGTTTGGGTATATATACCTGGCTCGACCTGTCATTTTCATTTGTCAAGCTTTCCAGTGGAGTTCAGAGTTCTTTCTAAGGAGTTCAGTGCATCTATCACCCACCACCCTCATGTCCATGATCACCATTTGGCTATCCTTAGTGGATTTCAAAACTTCCCTCATTAGACTTTCGAGGTCAGTTTACCATCTGCCCTCCCTTGAGGTTTCTTGTAATTTTGTGTTTAAAACAATGAACAAACATGGGTTAAAATGCATTAGAATGATAAAGGAATACAACATCAAAAAACCCATGTGTTTGAATTCTAAAAAAACCTCCAAATCATCCTCCAAAGTAAACCTAGAACTGGACCTCATCGCTATCGTTCTTCGCGCAGGGCATTCGCACCTATCAGGCCCGCACCAACCCATTGCCATTGAGAACTTAGAAAATGAAGCAAACATTTTCCAAACAACGGGATTCCCTCTCAAGCTCACCACCCATTATTTCCATCGACAAACTAACATAGAACTTTCAAACTTGAAGACTAGCCTCCATTTCTGCTTCCTGGGCCCGCTCCCATGGGACTCCATCCCTGGGACTTCACAGTACCTCTGCCATTCCCAAACAGTGACGAGAACCCATCAACCTGAGATCTAGGGCCCACCTCGCCTTTCGATGATGCGGAGTTGAACTCAAATGAACTGACCAAACATGTCCCCAGGTCTTGATCCATGGAATTCTGTCTGTAGACTTCCATGGCAACTTTGCCCATTTGAAACAGCCATTTGACAACAAATTTCCACCCCCTGGATCCCAAGCCCTCATTTTCCACAGAGAACAACGAACAATGAACTTGGGCACCTTTTCTCTCGTCAGGATCCATCAATCAAGGTTTCGTCCCCTTTCAGCCACCTCACAAGGGAAAATCAAGCCCATCTTCCTGACTTCCGAGTTCTACCCCCTTGTTTTCCAAGAAACTTAACAAAGAAAATATAGCAGCCAAACTCAATCCAGGGTCTGGTCTACCAGGCCACTCCCATCAGACTTCCATCCATAACTTGCCATTCCAAAACAACGAAACCCCAATGGCTTCCCACCCCTTGAGACCCAAATGCTTTTAATTTTCAAGTTACGTTGGCCATCCTTTGACCTCCCGAGTCTCGGACCCTAGAATTCCCACCCTGCAATTTCATTCCTTTATGTTCATTCTAAACAACAAAGCCCTGACAGCTTTCCGGCCGTGTATCTCTGAGTACCCCAAAAGTGACACAAATGACCTCCAATTCAAAAACCAATCCTGACCCACATGCTCAAATTTAACCCTCTCTTGCATGAGCCTTTCAAACCATCAAAATATGAAGTTGGGAGAAATCAAACAGGTTTCCCTACCTTTTTTTTCCTTCAAAACAACATTCCTACCAGGGAAGTCTAGCCCTTCGGCCCCGATTGTCCAGAATCCCTCCTAAAAGTGATTAATGACATCTTGAAGTAAAAGTTTGATTTCATGAATGATGAATTGTCTGATTGGATTTCTTCCTTGGGATTTCAACTAATGTTAATGCTTTGTAATTGGTTGTACTCATTACATCTCTATTTGTAGGATATATGGAATCAAGTGTAGGACCCTCAAGGGCAGCCATAGAAAAGGACAAAGGAAAGAAAGTAGGCAAGACTCCTCGTGGAAAAGAGGACAAAGACCAAATGAAGTACCAGTTCTAGGGTGAACCTCTACATTCAAAAGTCATCACCGATTGGAAGGAAATCACAGATACCAATATCGGCCACGTCGATATTGATGAATTTAAGCAAAGGGTCAGAATTCACCTGAAAAATGACAATGCAAGACTAATCAGGCAAAGTGGGATTGCAAAAGTTGCAGGATTCCCTCTATCCCTCATATCCCCTGAATTGGTAATGGCTTGTTGATAGCCTACTAGCCACAAACACGAAGCATTGTTGATAAGGATGGGAACATCCTTGCTAACATGTCAGGTGAGGAAATTATGAAGACCTTTCACATCCCCACCTTTGGGGAGATGGAGATGCCCACCATAGAAGAATGTAAGGCAACATGGGATGAGGACCCGATGGGTTGCAAGAAATTAATAAATTAGTATTGGCTCAAAGAGAAAAGGGGCAGTGCTACAAAGGTTCCTCAAGAGCTCTTTCATAGTGACTTCTATGAGGACTACCATGACCTGGTAACCATGTTGAGCAGGGTGATGGGCCTCCCCACTATTGCGTATTTCCAAGAGTGGAAGGTATATTTCATTAAGCAGATCCTCTGTGGGGATGAAGATGTCACCACAAAATCCTCATTCTACTAAGGAGGCATCATAAGTGACTGCTTTCATCAGCAGTTCATGAATTTCAAGAAAACCTCCAAGTTCTACATGACCTTTTATCTGGTGTACTCATTGGTCAAGTGGAGGCAGTACAGTGGATTGTTTGTGGAACCTATGAGGAGCTAGGTCAAAGATTGAAGGTCTATGATAGATATCCCCAACTCTAGTTCAGGAACTTCAAGCAAGAATATTGTAGGGTGAACGATGCCTTCATCGGCCACATCTTTAGGTTGCTCAAAGGGGATTTTGTGAGAAGGGTCTCTCATAGTGCTCAGGTGTTCTTGAAGCAATACGCCTTCTTATTCATACAATACCCCAAGTTTACATATATTCATACCCAGGGTTTCACAGAAAAGTCGAATAAGCTGCCTCAATACCCCAATGACCGGATTATACTGTTAGAGCTTTCCTGGTAGTTGTAACATATACATTCAATCCTTGGAAGCAAACACTTGGCAGGGATCCTATATCCCTTAGCTTTCAGCCAAGGGATGTACAAATTGCAAACTTCCTAGTGTGTTGGGAATTTTGAGAAGGAATTGGAAAAGTACCATTTCTGCCTACACACTGCTCACCCATAGGTGGACCCACACGGGCATGTGAGAAATCCACTAGGACCAAGGTACACCCATTTGCATCACATTGAAGATTTCAGGGCAGATTTCCAAGATGACAAGGAGGTGCATGCAAGACATTACATATGGATGGCCGCATACATTGTAAGAAGGGTGCAACTATTTCCTATACTGGACCAAGTCGAAGAAGACGAGAGCACCATCATGGACCCTAGGTATAGCACAATTTCTAATTTGTCGCTACCAACAATAGATTGGGATGAGTAGGAGGTTGATGACCTCGATATTATAACCAAACCAATTATGGCTCATATAGAAGAATGGCTTAATAGACAAGTAACCCGATTGAAGCAACAAGGGGTTGTCCTAACATATGAGGGGCTCAAGAGTGAGCCTAGTGCCATAGAAGATGTCACTACTACAACTTCAATAGGAGGGACATCCAAATCTCCTTCGCTCACAAGATCGAAGAAGAGGAAAGGGATTGAAGCAGAACAGTCTCCAGATCCCAAGGTTTATTCAAGAAAAGATTCATGAGGCTCACCCTCTAAGAGGCCCAAATGGATGGGAAGCGCTGCAGAGTAGCCATCAATTCAAGAAGGAACCCTTCAAGAGGGTGAGGAAGGGGAAATAGATCAGCCAAAACCTCCTTTATCTCTCCCTATCTCTGCCACTTTTCCATCTTTTTCCCAAGCCATGGTCACCATATCTCCACCTGCGATGGATATCTCAGTCCATCTCGCCTCCTCTCCCCCAGTTGGGCCCATAATAGTGGTTGACTCTTCCTCCACTACAACTTCTTTGATTTCCTCCGCTGCCATGTCACCTACTATATCGCTTCCACTGGCAACAGAAACAATACCAATGTCCGCACTAACTTTTCTAGAAGCTTTCTCGAGGCATATGCAAAATGTCCCCTCTAAGATTTCTCAGATATTGTTGGATCCCACCATCCAAGCTTCCTTAGTGTAGGTCCTCGCTCGTGCTTCACCCTCACAACCTTCAACAAGACCACCAGCAATGGAGGCCATGATGCTAATTTCCAAAGAATGGGAGAAGTAGGAGAAAGAAGCTTTGAAGGCCATAGAGGAAGAGGCCGATGAGTACCACAAACACCCAGAGTATGAACACCTGGAAAATTGATAGGGTGGTTCGTGAAGATGAAGAAGAAGATGTCGGTGGCAAGGTTATTACATTTGATGATGATTTTGAGGAGGAAATGACCCGACAATTGAAGGACGGTGAAGAAGAGGTAGAGAAGTTACCTCCTAGAGGAGAAGGGAAAGAAGGTGACAGGGTAGCAGAAAATGTGGAACTTCCCACAGGGGAATAGTAGGAGGATGTGTCATCTCCTCATAAAGAAGAAGAAAATGTAGAAGAAGACAAGCTCGAGGGTGAGGCTCAAGCTGACAAAAGCCTCAAAATTGGACAGCCCAAGGAGCATGTGCACAAGGATGAAAAAACTGAAGAAAGGAAAGGGAAATAAATTGAGAAAGAAGAAAGTCCCTGGGAGTGATTTCCTACTAAGCCTCCAATCAAACACCTCGTGTTCATATAAGACTCTGATGAGGAAGAAGGAGACAACATTAAAATGGAAGAAAGGGCTCCTAGAGGTAAGGAAATAGAAATCCAAATGAAGGAGGGTGAGAGTGATCGTGAATCGCCTAAAGAAAAATTTGCTATGCTCGAATGGTTGGAGAGGCAGCTTGAAAAGAAAACTCCTACCTCGAAGTATCCAAGGGCAAGACTGGAGGCTATCTTAGCCTAAGCACAGATTACAACCAGGAAAGAGAAGAAGCCCAAAATTAGGTGTAGGGTAACGATGGATGCTTTTGGGTCTCGGAGTGTGCAAGTAGCAATGTCAGTAGTAGGCCAAGAAGGAGTAAGCTATAATATCTCCACCACTAACTTGGGAACATCTACGAAAGAGCAAAAGATGGAGCACCTCGAGGAGTTTATTGCTATGGCAGTGCATTTGATACAACAAGATTAAATGTCAAAAGATGAGCTTAAGACACGGGTGGCTGATTTAATAGCTTACATCTGGAAATGGTCCTCAGTTGAATAAATACCCACCATGTCCACAGCTCCACCGCAATTGTTGTCCAAGGAACAAATTGATAAACTAGAGGGGAGAAATAATATGGAAAAGACTATAGAAAAATGGTTGCGATAGGTTCTAGACGTCAAAAATATGGGCATCGGCCAGGATGTCTAGATAGCCAACAAGTTCCTAGACTTACAACAGTCTCTTGAGAGCACAAGAAAGCTTTGTGTTGACTTCCCAGCAAGATACGAGTCCACTTATCCAAAGATCGAAGCTATCCTCAAGTTGCCAAGCATGACATGGGAAAAGGAGCTGGCACTCAAAAGGGATGACCATTGGCTAATGGATGTATGGAAGCAGTACTTTGATAACAGAAAAGAAAGGTTGGAGCAGGTGATTGACAAAGTAGACCCAAATATTGAGTGGGCCAAAGAAATTAGAGGAGATTGCATTTGATACTTGAAGTTAATGACTAGGTATGAAATTCCTGTTGTGCAAATGGACCCAGATAAAGTAAAGCCCCATTTCCAGAAAAAATATGGAAGATGGGATGTCAGATGAAATAACCACAAACTTCATGAGTTTTGCAGCCTGAGCCTTCGCCCAGTCAGAGTTGTTCTGGGACCATGCCACCAAGTATGAGGAAAATTGGGAAAAGCTTGCTGAGCAATCCAAGGAGTGGAACTATCAAGTGTTGTGGTCCTAGATCATAGAGGTTGAAAACCTCCAACCATTAATATTAAAATTAATGGAGTATGTAGCTTTGAAGAAATGGGAAGGCAACATTATTGTTAGTGAAGAGCTTCTGAAGGAATGGCTATAGCAAAAAGAGCAATCAACAAAAGAAAAAATGCTATAGTGTTGTCACTAGACGACAAAATAGGGATGAGGACAAAATTGTATTTTAAATTGTAATATATTGGGGGGGTAGGTAGGACCCTAGTTTGTAGTGAATCTTGGCCACACAATGAGATTAAATCTTGGCCATTCGTTCTACTTTTTGGGCACTATAAATAGGGGGTCTCCTCTCATTTTCAAGAGAGAGTTGAGTTGTTGTAAAGACATGCTGCAAAAATTTCCAATGAAAATACATTGACTTGGTGCATTTTTTGAGTTCTTCACATGTTTCATGATTCAATCTCCATTGTTAGATGCTTTATTTAGATTTACATTGTTGTTCTAGTTAGCTTTAAACTGCTTAGATAGATTTTGTTAGATGTTCTGTGATTGCAGAAATTTCTACTATGTTGATGCCTTCCAGTCCATACTTTTTTCCATTTGCTACTGGTAAATGGTCTTGTAAACTTAGTCTGGGCTGAAACATGAAGCTGCTTTAAAATTTTATCTTTATTCATGCATGTATGTGGTGGATGAATGATAAAATATTTGTAGACCTTTGAAGATAGCACAAATTCCATGATACTATAAGTTTCTTGGTTAAATGGGATCATGTTTGAAGGGAGTTGTCCATAGCAGAACCTCCATGACCACTGTTCATAGCTAGTTGTAGATCCAAGAACCTTCCCTCTTCCTTGCTCTTTTTCCTTTTTTTTTAGAAACAACCTGTTCTAAGGTTCATTGCACATTATAAAGCCAAAGCTTGAAGAAAACATCAAAGTTTTAGATTGTTGTCTGAACCTACAACAAAGTGCACCTTAACTCCCATCCTAGAAACTTCAAATTTTAAGATCCATCTCGCATCTAGCTATGTAAGTCTGCCCTATGATTACCAGCAAAATCACATCAAACATCAACTGAGGAGTTTTATGCAAGTCATGACCTAACACCCAAGAGACCTTAGGGAGATTTTCAACAACTTGTTGGAAATTTCCTTTCAAGAGAGGTAGTGCATATATATGCATTTGTTGTGTTGAGAAAGTGTGCAAAAATACCCATCAACAATCATCACATTAGTAACTTACAAACTGAGATATCAAAGAAGATAATCATGTAGATAACAAGACTTAAACACCAAATCAACCACGTATTTTATTTTCTAGACATACTCTTAAATGAGTAACCATAGTTAAGGAAATAATCAAGCATAAGGAGATAATAACAAACTCCTAACACTAAATTAAATCACCACCAAATAACCACATCATGATCATGTCATGTCAATTCTCAAATGTACTTGCATATCCATGGTCCACCATAATCATAGCTAGTGTTGTACTTATACTCAACTATCACCTCGATATGAGACTCTAAGTCTCCATTTTTGTCAACCCATGTCCTAAAAAATGAAGACAACCTATGTACCTATCACCATCAAATTCAAAATCTAAAAAACACGTGTAAACCTATATCAAGAGGAACCAAATTGATAATCATTTGTATCATCATAACTATCATATAAAAACATGTACTCCCTCAATTTTTTTACTCTTGACTCATCTAGATCCTCAGAAAATCACACCCTAAATCTTAGGCTCCTACAAGTGATCAAACAAGCACAAAACTCATCCTACACCATAAACTTATAATATGACTAATCTAATGTGTATTACACTGTCCATGCTCTCCAATGCCTATTTGAAATTAAAAATATGATTTTGTATGCAAAAGTTATGCTCAAAAATATGAAACCAAGAATATCTAACTTTTAGGCTCCAAAAACTAATCAAAATATAAAAATCAAGGAATTAAACCTATACCATTTCATAGTTCTTGAAACCACCTTTCCAATGAGTATAAGAAGTTGAAAATCTAGCATCCTAGGTGAAAGTTATGTCCCTTTGAAAAAAGTTTCCCAATTACCCTTATAACGGTTGTCAGTTAGTGGCCAACTAGTGACCCCTGAGTAGCACGTCGGTGACGATATGGTGCATGATTTAAAATAATTTTAAATTTCATTTAAATTTTTCAAACTTCAAACTACCATAGTGTAATTCAAACTATATTAAGTTTCGGTTTAAAAATATGGTGGATAAATTTTGAAGGTGTGAGCCTAAGGGCAAGGTTCCCCACAAAAATAGGGGCCTTATCAAAGGGGCCAAGTCTCTACCGATGGTGGCCTACTAGCCATGGGGCCCTGAATATTATTGATTTAGATTGTAATTCCCATACTAATAGTCATCAGTACCTTGGCAGTTAGGTACAAGGCACATGCGGGGGTCTATAGACCCCCAACCATCCATTAAATTTATTTATTTATTTATTTTCAACCTTTTAAAATATTTTCACAAAATTTTAGTTTTTCAATTTCCAAAATTTTAAAAAGGTCGCATAATTTTTATTTTTTATTTTTTATTCTATAGATTCCCTAGATGGTCATACGACAGGGTTGGGGCTAAAAAAATTGCAATTTTTCAAATTTTCCAAAATAGGGGAAACTTTATATCATTTTTTGTTTCTCAACCATCTTGGATCCAATGGTGAGGTATATTTTTTCTCAAGAGGTCATCCATGAAATTTCCTCTATAAAACCCTCATATGAAAGCTCAATCTAAGAAACACCTTTTACCTAAATTTGTCATGCCTCAGATCTATAATAAACCAAACAAATCTTGACAATACAAAAGTTAAATCTACATATAAACACCTGCAACATGTGTTCCATACCTTGGAATTTCCTAGATCTTTCCTTCATATCCATGGCTTCAACTTTACACATATCTACACAAGTAAGGGTTACAACAAAAAATATGGAAGCTCGCACCTCCCATTAACCATGAAAACTCTTATACCACTTGTTAGGAAATAATGCATCATACCCACAATCTTAATCTATTCGCTACATAACCCCATCATAGATAAACATCCATAAAAGTAACCATAATGCATAGATCAAATAGACAAGCCATGAGATAACACAAGATATGGCCTAGAAAAACCTAGCCTCCAAAAGCATCCATACTCCATCTATTATTTAGTAATAAAACATTACAAGAGTTACAAAGAATAACTCTAAAGCATCAATCCTCTCCATTGAATCCTCATTTTTCCAAGGATTAATCCACACATCCTATGTCATGCTTCACATATACACTCCTCAAAAAGACTCAATAATGACAACCCACTCACCTAGCCAACCCTAACTATTAAACATGTGCTTTCTTTTGTAGACTCAAGCTCACACAAATACAACCAAGTGGTAAGATAAGAACATGTACCACAAAACCATGTGAATACAAAACTATTGATTCTTTATTTAATATTGGGTACTAAGTTTTCACTTTATTAAATATTTCCTTGGAATATTAAATTATTATCCCATGTCTCACACATTAAATGATAATATAGTGTTACAATACAATATAAAGTGGTCCCCAAATAATTACCTAGTGTGATTAATCACTCCTCCTATGTGCATCACAACTAAATAATTATTCAATTTTTACAGTATAATATAACATTTTATGTAATGGTGTATAA